>VBRH01000058.1:41291-51989 GCA_014578085.1 Cardamine resedifolia | reverse complement strand
TTTTTTTTTTTTTGGTCAGAGGCTGTGTATAAATTTGAAGCATAATAGACGAATAATAATGGAGGATTTGACTTATAGATTAATGTGACTGTGTTTTAACTGTATTCTCTAAGAAAAGGAAAATGACTTGAGATGATAACATACAAACCAGGTAAAAATTTAAGCCGTTGCAACTCTACTTCCGCCTCTGCGTCCACGTCCATCAGGTCTCTCTGAATACTCTCTTCTCTGCCATAACCAAAAGACTGAATGATCTTAACAATCAAAACAATCTATATAGAGTAGTAATACGCAGTTTGGTGTTGTGGGATTACTTACAACAGGTCTAGTGGGTCTAGCGTTTGTGTACTTCTGTTTTCTTCTAATAGACATTCTCTCAACTTCTTTCTTCTTCTCTTCTGCTTTCATTTTGGTGGGACTAGGCCGATACAATATCACAGTCCGCCCGATTTGCCCTACTGCTACCGAGCCAGTGGCTTCCTCCAAATGCTGAATTGCGTCCTCTAGCTCATCAGGCGATGTCCTGCGTATTTTCACCTGCTCGGATAAGAATTAAGCCAGCCTCAGAAGTTTAGAGTGTACCACAGTTTCTCAATCCATTTTCATAGATCAGTCAAACAACCACATTCCTTTCACAAAACATAACTAACATAGATGACACAAAAGAATCAAGATCCCACATATACCCAAAATCCCTAATCTTAGAGAGAATTATTCCACTTTCATCTAATTTCGTACCTTAAAGATCAACACTTTAAATCAAATTTCCACAAAGTTGATCCATTCCTATACCCTAAATCGCTAATTTTGAGTAAAATTGATTCCACTTATCTCATTAGGCCTATGATTGAATACAAAACGCTATCACGGTTTGGTGATTTCAGAGCAATAAAGTGTTTATAAAGTCGATACCTTTAAGAGCTCGTTCTTCTCGAGAGTCTCAAGGAAGGAGAAAACAACTGAATCAGTAACGCCAGATTTGCCGACGAGTTGACATTTCAATTTATCACCCAAACTATGAGCGTAAGAAGCCAATTCCTTCTTCTCCTTTATCGACAACTTCAGAGCCGAGCCCCGAGCCTTCTTCTTCATCTTCTCTATTTTATCCTCCTTATCTGTTAAACCCATCTCCGAATCTTCAATTCCTCCCATGGAAACCATTCCACTGTCCAGCTCATCTTCGTATTCCTCTGCGCTGTAATCTTCTTCATCGCTCTCTTCGCCTTCTTCGAAATCTGGTTCGTTTACGGAAGTCGAGGATTTCGCTGTAAGTGGGGTAGAAGGAGAAGAAATCGGCTTTGAGGAGAATGATTGAAGGCGAGGATTGTTACGGTGATTGGATTGAGAGATTGAAGCGGAGAAGCAAAAGGGTCTAAGGAAGAGACAGACAGAATACGGTGGTTTGGGAAGTCGGAGAAGATTGTGGATAAGGTGCGTCGATGAAGAAGACGATACTGTTACTCTCGCCATTACACCACAGTCTGTAATTGCTTTCTGTGACCCTCCCCACTTTATTATTATAAAACCCTTTCAGATGTGATTATTTCACAATTAATACCATAAGTAAGTGTTAATTATAGTAATAATCATCTCACGGTTCAGATGCCGCCGTGGTTGTTTCGGGTCGTTATGGAATGGGCCAAATTAAGCCCAATTATGACCCATTTCAAAATAACCTGCTCTCCTTTCTTTTCTTTTTGCAACAATCCTTTTTTTGCCCCCGCTTTTCAGCAAAAGTAAACAAAATCGGTACGGACCGACACAAATTAGAGATGGGTAACGAATTTTTGTAAATAAATTCAGTATTTAATATATATAATATGATCTTTTTCTAGCCTAAATAGTTCCCATTTCAGGAATGTTAAAGTTTGCAATTTACTAACACCACGTATTGTATTTTCTTTTTCTTTTTCGACAAATCAAGGGAATTTAAAGATCACACCACATGGCACGTGAGAAAGAAAAAGCATGCACGTGAGCCAGCTGTGCAATCAAGCTCAAAAAGTGAAAGCTATGACAACTACTTAGCTTTGAGAAGCAGGCACTCTATATTTATCGCATAACGGTTATTCATTCACTTATTTCCTACTATGATTTGCAAACACAAGAGTCTGCAATGTATAATAGACATATCTAATTTAATATTCTAGTTATATATATATATATATATGTATGTATCCAGCTAATTGGAGTAAGGAATTAACTACTAATTTACTACAGTATGTTTTATGTAATAAAGTAATGGGAAATTGATAGCTCTTGGAGATTTTTAGTTTCTCGAATAGTATTACTGTTCGAATTAGAAATATTATCCAAATTTACGTGTCCCCAAGAGGCAAAGACGACTTCCGATTATTGTCGTTGCTGACTTGCTGTTATAATTATTGTTAATAATAGTTACTATTAGTATTATTTAAGGAGACACAATATTCGACGTGATACTGCTTAAGCACTATGTCGAGCTAATCAGCTAAAATGGATACTCGTCCCAAAAAAAACTCGATTTAATTTAATTACTAATAAAAATGGAATGAAACAATTTGGTTTTGGACCACTTGGTTAAACGTTATATATCTTCTTTGTAATTTGTAATGTTATTTGTTGTTAGTACAACAATTAGCGTTAATAAAAATTAATATTCCATCGGTCTGATTCCAAACGATTTTAATACTCCCAGTCCCAGCGCAATTATGAAATATACGGATTTAGCCCTTGCTAACTCGTTGTCAATAACATAAATTACAGTAGTACCCCCAACTAAGAGTTTATTAGCGTCTACGTGTAAAGCGGTATCAAGTGAAAGGAGCAGCGATCGCATGGGGGCTAACTAAATCTAATCCTCGGTTCCTCACCGTCCAATTATTCTCCCGCGTGTATTCACTCTCCTCTGCTGCGCGTGACTCATGCTCTAGTAGTTTTAAATTTATTTTGTGTTTTTCTAGAATTAAAATATGCAGAAATTTCTTGTTACGTAATTTACAATGCAATGTCTCACGGTAAAGGTAGAACCGGAACTTAAGTCAGATCAATCTCCGTGTATGTTTGTGTCGCATCCAATATTAATTTTGAAGTTTTCGTTAACTAATGTTTATTATCCACCTGTTCACATAAAATGTGTGTTTAGATGTCAACATAAATGTAAAATTTGACGAATACACAAAAGTATCTCTAAATAACTATAATACTCATTTAACCCCCCAAAAAAAAAAAAAACACTAACACACTAATACATTTGAACGGACATTTGTTTTTTTTTGTTTGTTTTATAATTACCACTCGAAAAAATTGAAGAGTATATAGTTCGCATTCAAAACTTTTTTTGATAAAGAAAGAAAAAAAAAAATTTGAATGCGAGCAAGAATATTATATGTCCAACTCGGATATTTTATATGATGATGGACGAACAAAGCTTGGCAGATACATACGTGCTTGTAACTCCATATACATTATTTTGGATAAGTTTTAAGGATCCATTCACATTTCTGGATTATCGTCAATAAAACTAGGTATAAAACTTTTTGATAAATATGTAACGAAAGCAAATTACTCAAAATAATTAAGGTTTTGAATTTAATATTTAAGTATATAAGATAAATTTGTTCGCAGTGGATATCAAGATAAATTAACAGAGATTTTCACATTTTTATGAAATCGAATAGTATGAAATAATAATATGAAAAGGCGTAAGGGTAGAAAAGAGAAATGACTGTATTTGGTGAGCCATTGTTGTTATTCCCGCTCGTCTCGTTGCTTGAAAAAAATTCGAAACACATATAGAACCGGTGCGCGCTTTTTTCATTAAACCAATTTGCTCACAACGTTTGAACCTGCGCGACCCCTGTGGTCTTCAATAATGCCACCTCAGCATACATACAGTAGAAAATAATATTTAATTATTTCCTTTTGTTTTGTCGTTCTCCTCCCAAAATTATTTTCAACTACCACAATTAAAATTAATTAAAATAGCGTATAGTATTTGGAAAGGCACAGAAAAGAAAAAAACAAAATTCAAAATCTGAATTTTCAGCCTCCTCGTTTCTTCACCCAGGAGAGAGATAGATCTCTTCATCTCTCTCTCTCCCTACAGCAACTTCGCTTAAAGAAGACGAAACAATCTCTCTCTTCTATGGTCTCACCATCTCTGTCTACCATCATCATCTCCTAGCAAAGCCCAAGCAAACGAAGGAGAAGAGAGAAAAGAGGGTTTATACAATGCTTTATTCTGTCTGCAGCCATGTGAGCTCCCACTGACACATTCTCTGCATCTTCGGAAGTTTTGTTTGGTTGATTCTTTCTCGCCGGGTTTGACTTCTCCCTCGAGTTTCGAGGTTAGTGGATGGCTTCATCGACATCGAGAACTAGAAGCAGTTCTCCCTTCTCCAACCGTAGACCACCAAGTCCCTCTTCTTCTACTTCTTCTTCTCATATTAGCAACCGTCTCATTCCGCGTTCTTCCTCTACCTCTGCTTCTTCTTTTCTTAACTCCGGCGCCGGAATCGGCTCCCGATCTATGACGCCTAGTCGCACCTTCTCCGACTCGGGCCTAATCGGCTCCGGGAGCTTTGGAATTGGATCGCCTCTTCCTTATCCCTCAGAGGAGCTTCTTGGTGAGCCTATGGAGGAAACTATTAGCTCTGAGAGGGATAGTATCTCCGTCACCGTTCGTTTTAGACCACTGAGGTATGCTAGATCTGATCGCCGTGTACCAGATCTATTCCTGATAATGCCGAGATTATTCTGGTTTTCAATTTCATTTGGGATTTTCAAAATTGTGATTTAATTTATTTATTTGGGGGTTGCAGTGATAGAGAATATCAAAGAGGAGATGAAGTGGCGTGGTACCCTGATGCTGATACGATGGTTAGGCACGAGTACAATCCACTTACTGCTTACGCTTTTGGTATTGGGTTCACCTCAATTATTGTGGCAATCATACTAATTATTTTCCACCATTGCTCCTTTTAATTTGATTATACTGCTGATTCCAGATAAAGTTTTTGGACCACAAGCAACTACCATAGACGTTTATGACGTAGCTGCAAGACCAGTAGTCAAAGCAGCTATGGAAGGTGTTAACGGTATGGAACATAGCTACTGACTTCACCTTAACTAAATTTGTGTGCTTTTATAGAAATATGGACCTTTAGACTAGTATTGTTTGCAATAAACCTTCTGACTCAAGGTTGGAAATTTTTACAGGAACCGTTTTTGCTTATGGTGTTACTAGCAGTGGAAAGACACATACAATGCATGTAAGGATTTTTTTTTTATACAAAGACCACTTGACCTATGTTATAGCTGATGGTTATTATGTGAATTGGAAATCCTCGTGTGAATGGAAATTGAAGGTTCTTCATTTAGATTGGCTGTGCTTATCTTTAGTAAAGTAGCTGCCTGAACATTTGGGTCTCAAATTCTCATCCAAACAAGTAGAACCTTTTATCTCATATTCTTTTTGTTTTGCCGTTGGTTCCTTTTGCAATATGCATAGGGTGATCAAGAGTCTCCTGGGATCATACCGCTTGCAATAAAAGACGTGTTCAGTATCATCCAGGATGTAAGTGGTCTTAACGGAGTTCATGTCTTTTCTCATACTTTCACGTCTTTTTTATATGATTTCATGCTCGCTGATTGACTATGTTTTTATATTTCAGACTCCAGGAAGGGAGTTCCTGCTCCGTGTTTCATATCTTGAAATATACAATGAGGTAAGCAGAACTTTTCATCCTTGGTATATTACTCCCTAAGTCCTGAAAAGTAGACACTTTTAGGTTGGGATATGTTTTCTTGTTCTCCTGTCTTTTCATTGAGAACTGGTATAACAATATAGAGAATTATGTGACTACTCATCATCTTCTTGGCTTTACATGTGTGTGCTTCTATGTTTCAGCTGTCTGCAGTTTATCTGATTACCGTTCTTGTATCAGGTGATAAATGATTTACTGGATCCAACGGGCCAAAATTTACGTGTTAGAGAGGATTCCCAGGTTTGCTACAACCTCTATGGAATGCTTAGCTTTCTCCCATCTCTCTCTCACACACACGCATAAGCATTGTGGTCTGAATAGAATAAATGTGAACGAATTAGCTTAGAATCATGATATGAATTTGATATCATTTGAAAAGAAATATCGATTCATAATGCATTTATTTGTTCTAGGGCACTTATGTTGAGGGCATCAAGGAAGAAGTTGTTTTGTCTCCTGGCCATGCACTATCATTCATTGCAGCTGGGGAAGGTTATTAGAAAATTTAACCCCTGAAACATGTTTTGATTTTCTCAACTGTCACTTCCACCTCTACTAAATATTGCTGTTCTCAATTGCAGAACATCGTCATGTTGGTTCAAATAATTTCAATTTGTTGAGCAGCAGAAGTCACACTATATTTACACTGGTACGTCTTCATAGTGTAATTTATAGCCTCTTCTCAGTGTCTCTGCATGATGTTTTTTTTTGCTCTTACAAGTGACCTTGCAATGTACATATTTTGAAGTCTATTTGTTCTGTTTGCAGATGGTTGAAAGTAGTGCTACTGGAGATGAATATGATGGAGTTATATTTTCTCAACTCGTAAGGGCTTCTTTCTTTTAGTTATTGTATAACATCATTTAGTTTTGAAGATGTAATCGAACTGTATATTTTCTTCTTTAGAATTTGATTGACTTAGCTGGATCTGAGAGTTCCAAAACTGAAACAACTGGATTGAGGAGGAAGGAGGGTTCATACATCAACAAGAGTCTTCTAACTCTTGGAACTGTAGGTGTCTTTTCTTAATTTGAGCTGTCTTTCTGTTTTTCATCTGTTTCTTAAAATGTAATGATGGCATGTTGATCAGAAGCTCTGTTACTTAATAATGCTGGACTTGCTTAGAGGAGCAATTCAATTAGTTTCCACATCCTATTGGTGGCATTAGATAATCAGAAAGGAATTTGCAGTTTCTCTGGGAATTTACTTAAGACTCTCAGTACTTTTTTTCTTGATGTAGTTGTGCTAGTACTTCTTGATCGATGTTTGATTTTCTGATAAGTAGTCCGTTGCCACTTTTGTATTTCTTGCCTGTTTTTAGTCACTTAAACCTTTGAGATAGTATGGCGTTTTACTTGCAATTTTTTTTTTTTTTTTTTTTTTTTTTTTTTTTTTTTGTGTTTTCATTATGAAGGTGATTGGAAAACTTAGTGAGGGTAAGGCAACTCACATTCCATATCGTGACTCTAAGCTAACTCGTCTTCTGCAATCTTCATTAAGTGGTCATGGGCATGTGTCGGTAAGACTCTTCTGTATCTGTTGCAATATTTCCCCATTTCACTATACTGGTTTCTCATGGTTGACTTTCTCAGAATTGTTTCACTGCAATACTCTATACTTGGTTTGTTTATATATTGACCATCTGTAGTTAGCACTAAGCATTGTGTTGATGCTAATCCATCATAATAACAGATAACTAATTGAGGTTTTTCTTTTTCTTTTATAGCTCATATGTACAATTACTCCTGCGTCGAGCAGTAGTGAGGAAACTCATAATACATTAAAGTTTGCCAGCAGGGCAAAGAGTATAGAAATATATGCTTCACGCAATCAGGTGATATTTTGACCTGTTTTACAATAATGTACTTTGCTATATACTCAAGGGATAAGCTTGAACCTCTGCTTGATTTTTATTTTTTTTCATTTCTAAAATGCAGATTATAGATGAGAAGTCATTAATTAAGAAATATCAAAGAGAAATCTCAACCCTCAAACTAGAACTAGATCAACTTAGAAGGGGTATGCTTGTTGGTGTCAGTCATGAAGAGTTAATGAGCTTAAAGCAACAGGTTCTGACCTCCCTCAGGACCTTCTTTATCTTGAATATTTCTTACTTTCTTCCAAAGGCATTGAATTAACTATCCATTTATCACAACAGTTAGAAGAAGGTCAAGTGAAAATGCAATCAAGATTGGAGGAAGAAGAAGAAGCCAAAGCAGCTCTAATGAGCAGAATCCAAAAGCTTACCAAGCTCATACTCGTCTCTACCAAGAATTCTATTCCTGGATATTTGGGTGATATACCCACTCACCAGCGCAGTCTCTCTGCGGGTAAAGATGATGTAAGTTTTCTGCTCAAACCAGTGATCCAACCTAATCAATGAATTCTTACTAATTTAGATTGGTCATCACGTTTAGGGATTTGGTTAGTTATTTATCCATTGTGAGGTGGCCCTACAGAAGAAATTTTGGAAATTGATGTTTTAACGAGAATAAGTTTCTATCTGTTCCTTTTTTTTAGTCTGCTGCATGATGCTTCCACAAGCTGCATGAAAACTCAATGGCTCATTGTGTTTCTCTTTGCTTTTCAGAAATTCGATTCTCTGCTGTTGGAAAATGATAATCTGGGATCTCCATCTTCCACCTTGGCTCTTGTATCAGAAGCTTCTTTAGGTTTTAACCACCGGCGATCTTCTAGCAAGCTGAATGATGAGAACTCGCCGGGTGCAGAATTTACACAAGTGAGTAAATTACCCCAAAGTTTGTGTTGATTGTCAGATAATGGTATCTGATTGTTGTGGGCTTGTGGCTTTTTGTAGGGTGCCATGACGCCGGATGAAATCGACCTTCTGGTTGAACAAGTTAAGATGCTTGCTGGCGAGATAGCTTTTAGTATGAGCACACTAAAGCGTTTGGTGGATCAGTCCGTAAATGATCCGGAAAACTCACAAACTCAGGTTATATAGTAGTACTGTCTACCTGACGTTATGCATGTAACTTTTGCTTAACTTAACTAACCTAATAAATTATTGCATGCAGATACAGAGTCTGGAACTCGAGATTCAAGAAAAGCAAAGACAAATGAGGGCCTTGGAACAGCTGATAATTGAGAGTGGTGAAGCTTCAATTGCCAACGCATCATTGGTTGAGATGCAACAGGTATGTAACCTCCACATAAATTCACTGTGAGAACATGATCTTTGACCCTTTCAAGGTCACTGGTTCAAGACTTAACGATGATCAGCTAAGATATGCTCTTTTGTTGTTTTCAGAAAGTTATGAGTTTGATGACCCAGTGCAATGAGAAGAGCTTTGAGCTGGAGGTGAATAGTTATTCTTTTATTGAAAGTACCACCTTGTTTTCTACATTAGCCAACTCTAAAGATTGCTTAAATTCACCATATGCCTAACTTGGTTCTACCTCTGGCACAGATCAAATCAGCAGATAATTGCATTCTCCAAGAACAGCTACAGAAAAAGGTAGGTAGCATGTTTTTTTCGTATCGAAGTCGTGCACTATTCTTCTTGCTTTTTACTCCATTCTTCTTGCTTTTTATCTCATTCATTCTTCGAACATTGTTCTGGGAAAAAAATGCTACTCACCACACTTGCTCCAAAAATGCAGTGTATCGAGAACAATGAACTACATGAAAAGGTGCATCTTCTAGAGCAACGCTTGAATGCAGTATCTGGTGAGAAATCCTCACCATCTTGTTCTGATAAAGCGGTATCTGGAGAGTATGCAGACGAACTAAAAAAGAAAATACAATCGCAGGTAAATTTACAAAGATACATTCTCAGTTCTTACAAGTATCCCAGTAAAATACCTGTGCGCATCAATAAATATCATGTAACATAGATTAATACATTTATTGTAAATCTGATCCTCTCCTTATACTAACAATAATTTTTGTCTCTCATTCTTCATGCATGTTTATGTTTTGTATATAGGAAATTGAGAACGAAGAGTTGAAGCTAGAACATGTGCAAATCGCGGAAGAGAACAGTGGGTTACGAGTACAAAATCAAAAACTAGCTGAAGAAGCTTCATATGCTAAGGAGTTAGCCTCTGCTGCTGCTGTTGAGCTGAAAAATCTGGCTAGCGAAGTAACCAAACTCTCACTACAAAACACAAAGCTAGAAAAAGAATTAGCAGCAGCAAGAGACTTGGCTCAAACGCGTAACCCCATGAATGGAGTTAATCGCAAGTATAACGATGGGGCAAGGTCAGGAAGAAAGGGAAGGATTTCTTCAAGTAGGTCAAGTGGGGATGAGTTTGACTCATGGAATCTAGACCCAGAAGATCTGAAAATGGAGTTGCAAGTAAGGAAACAGCGAGAGGCGGCTCTTGAGTCTGCGCTGGCGGAGAAAGAGTTCATAGAAGACGAGTACAGGAAAAAAGCAGAAGAAGCAAAGAGAAGAGAGGAAGCTTTGGAAAACGATTTGGCAAACATGTGGGTACTTGTTGCCAAGTTGAAGAAAGACAATGGTGCATTGCCTGAACCCAATGGCACTGACCCTGCAAGAGAATTAGAGAAAAGTCAAAGCAATGCGGTCCTGAAAGAGAGACAAGTCTCAAGTGTACCGAGACAACATGAAGTAGTAGTAGTAGCTAAAACGGAAGAGGCGCCAAAAGAGGAACCTCTCGTTGCTCGTCTCAAGGTAAATGTAACGAGATGAGTTTTCTACATTTATTACATGTGAAACTGTCTTTTCTTTCACATGTATTAACATAATTTTGTAACAATGAGACAGGCAAGAATGCAAGAAATGAAAGAGAAAGAGATGAAATCGCAAGCGAATGGAGACACAAACTCTCACATTTGTAAAGTATGTTTCGAATCTCCCACTGCAGCAATTCTACTCCCTTGCCGTCATTTCTGCTGTAAGTCACGACTTCACCATCTCCATGAAACTTCTCTCTTCTTTTATCAGACAGTTGTAAAAAAAAA
>VBRH01000058.1:25297-37426 GCA_014578085.1 Cardamine resedifolia | reverse complement strand
TTTTTTTTTTTTCTTTGGGTTGAAATTTATGTGGGTGTTTTAGTAGAAACAACTAAAAAAAATATTGAAAGAAAGTCGATTTCCAATCTTCATAAAACATAGCAAACACTGTATGATCTTGAGACTGGTTGAGGGTATAAACCTAACGAACTTTAATTTACTCAGTCTGGTTAAGTTAAATATTAACGTCTAAGTTCTAAGAAATTTTGTTTTTGATTAAGATAATTCGGGATTGTGTTCTACCTAATTTGATTGAAATGGGTTTAAATTTAATTTAACACTTTACTTTTATTAAGTGACGTTCAATATCGTTGAGATTATTAACAGTTGAGATTATTAATGTTTCCTTTAATAGATAAACTTTGTTCACTAATTATAAATCAATAATCAAACATACAATTAGTATAAGGCTTTGCGGTCATGTCGGCCAAATTATTCGGAATTAAATGATTTTGGAGTATAATAAACATTTAATACTTTGATATAAATAAGAAGAGTGGATCTGATCTTTTTTGAAGAATAATATAGAAGACGACAAAAAACACTTTTAGAGGAAGAAGATTTGGATGATCTCTCTCGAATCTTTGCCCTCGTGTATAGTATATATTTGTCAATTTCCTTATCACTTAAAAAAAACCAAGTGTGTATTTTTACTGCCTCTTAAGAGCAAATTTAAGAATTTTTTTTTGGGTATCAGCGAAGTTGCTTCGTAATTCGAACTCGTCAGCATCAGGAACTAAAGGAGATAACATTTACTACCAAAAATAGTTAAGACTGCTGCTGTGTGGAATCGTATGCTTTGTTCATCAAATACTGGAGTATAAATTTCGGTTTGTTATACAAACAGTGAATCATCCGTGTGAAATTGGTTTTATAGATTATGAAATGTTTTTTTTTTTCGTGTGAATATACTATTTTTGTTACTTCGTGAATTTATGAAGTTATATTAATTTCACTCAAAGTCAATGTGACTCTTATTCTTAGATTGTATTAGTCCAATAGGTGGGCGAGATGCAACCCTTTCATATTTGTTTTCTAGTATTATTTTGAAGAAATTATATAAAATTCTTAAAACAATATTGGTAAAATCTTTAAGCCACATGGATGTGTACTACTGGACTTTTTGAAAAAGGTTCTACGTGCACTTTTTAAACATTCCTTATAAAAATGGACCTTTACCAAATAATTGCTCTACCATCAATCATTCATCAATGGACTCGAATTTCACTTGAAATTTGTTTTCCATATTTTATACTATCACCAAACAAATTATGCGATGTCTTGTCCTTGTAATCATATCAATACTTTTTAATTGTTATATGCAAGAGTTTGTTTACTCGAACCCCACATGACAATCCTTTGATTTCTTTTTTTTTCACAACCAAGTTTAATCTCAATTTTTTCCGCAGTCGGTGGATTTATGATATTTATGTGCGTAAAATTTTGTGAGCTGAGTATTAATTATATCGTTTGTCTTTGTCTTTGTCTTAATTCCAACGATGGGTTTCGTGGACCATTTCCTGACAATGTTTCTTGCTTCTTTCAATCATGTCCGTCCAAATCCTTTAGATCTCAGTGTATAGAGTATATATTGTTACTTAAGAGAGCAACAAAGAAAAATAAAAAGAAAAAGAAAAAGTGTTTGATTTTTGTGGTCCATTTGTGATTAACTTTTCAGCAAATAAAATAAAATGTTTGCTGCGATTCCTTATTTTCATCTTCAGTTGTAAAATGCTTCCTAGAAAAATTTATTGTGGATTTTATATGCCTTGTAAGAAGGAAAAGGGAGAGACCTAGTAGAAATCTTTGGAATAAAATGGCGGTTCTTAATTGGGTCTCACTCATGGGCCAATATTGGGTCCATTTTTAAAAGCATATCAGGATTGTGATTGATTCGGCCCAAATAAATGTGATTGGGATCCATCTTCCTCAGACAAAGAATCGAAATTCTCTTCTTGATTCTTCAAATTCAATTATCTTATTTTCTACTGAGATTATTATTTTATAATAAAAGTCTAAAGCACACATTTTTAAATTTACCTGCCTTTGCAATAAAACGAAAATAGAAAGAAAATACCATCGTCAGACCAATAATTTTTTCTGTTTTTGTTTACTTGAATATTAAGTCTTGATGTCTTTTTTTTCTTCTTATTATAAATCCCATCATCAGACCAATAATATTGCGTTCTAGTGTATTTAGTGCAACATTTGCTTGTTTTCTTATAAATCCCGTCATCAAACCAATTATCTTCCGTTTTATTTGCTTAACTTGAATCTTTATTTTCTTATAAATAAAAAAGTATTTTTCTTTTCTTCATCTCAGTTAATTAGCTAACGCGACGAGAATTCGATTACACAGACCTGAGCGAGTGGCTCAAATCTATACGGCGAAACTGAATCCTACTCTCTTCTTCTTCTTCTTCTTCTTCTTCTTCTTCTTCTTCTTCTTCTTCGTGATTTGGGGATCTCATTCTCAATCTTAAAACCTTTTCAAATCTCTCAGCATCAACGCCTACGCTTATCTGGTAATGCTTGCTTGATCGCTTCCTCTTTCAAACTGATCTGATCTGATCTGAGTGGATCTTCATTTATCTCTGGTCATTGTACCAATCTCGATTTTGAATCTTTGGCACGTTTAGATCTGTTCGCAATTTCATCTGAATTGTGATTCTGTGTGCTGCATTTATCTGTAGAGTGATTCATAATCGAGGAGGAATATGCTGACCAAGTTCGAGACAAAGAGTAACAGAGTGAAGGGGCTGAGCTTCCACACCAAGAGGCCATGGATTCTCGCCAGTTTGCACAGTGGTGTGATTCAGCTGTGGGATTATCGTATGGGTACGTTGATCGATAGATTCGATGAGCATGAGGGACCTGTTCGTGGTGTTCATTTCCATAAATCACAGCCTTTGTTCGTCTCTGGAGGTATACATTTCTTCTGTTCGTTAATTTTATCTGGAATTTTCCCTACACTTGTAAAACTTCGTCTTTGATCCGAGAGATTCGGGGTTGGATTCGTTTCTTTGCAGTAGATTGTTTAGTTAATATATCTGTATACGTTTTCTGGTTGAGAATTTACTAATTAGTTTGTGTGCTTGCGTTTGATCAGGTACTGCTTTTTATGCTTTAATTATGGGGATTCACAAACTACATTGTGCTTTTATGAACAATTCTCTGGATGGTCTAATATGCCTAGTTATTGATCGCAATTGTCAAAAATAGTTTTCCTGTGTAGATGATTTTATTAACAAAGTTTGGTGTTGCAGGGGACGATTACAAGATTAAGGTCTGTAACTACAAAACACACAAGTGTCTTTTCACTCTTCTTGGACATCTTGATTATATCCGCACAGTGCAGTTCCACCACGAGTATCCATGGATTGTGAGTGCTAGTGATGATCAGACTATCCGCATTTGGAACTGGCAATCACGGACTTGTATTTCTGTCTTGACCGGCCACAACCATTACGTTATGTGTGCTTCTTTCCATCCTAAAGACGACCTTGTTGTATCAGCTTCCTTGGATCAGACCGTCCGTGTTTGGGATATTGGTGCTCTTAGGAAGAAGACAGTATCCCCTGCTGATGATCTCCTCCGTTTGAGTCAGATGAATGCTGATCTTTTTGGTGGCGTTGATGCTATAGTTAAGTACGTGCTCGAAGGTCATGACAGAGGAGTAAACTGGGCTTCTTTTCATCCTACCCTGCCTCTCATTGTCTCTGGCGCAGATGACCGCCAAGTAAAGCTGTGGCGGATGAATGGTAATTATTTAAGATTCCTAACTATTTTTTTTTGCGTCCAAAACATTTGATGGTTGATACATTGATATGCAAATCTTACACATGCTTTCATTATATAGTACAAATCTCAGATTAATGATGGTCTTTCTTTTCAATATAATTGCAGAAACTAAAGCCTGGGAGGTGGATACATTGAGAGGTCATATGAATAATGTTTCATCTGTTATGTTCCACGCAAAACAGGACATAATTGTCTCTAACTCGGAGGATAAAAGCATCCGTGTCTGGGATGCTACCAAGCGAACTGGACTTCAAACTTTCCGACGCGAACATGATAGGTTTTGGATCCTGGCAGTTCATCCAGAGATGAATTTACTGGCGGCAGGACATGACAGTGGTATGATCGTCTTCAAGCTCGAGAGAGAACGCCCTGCATTTGCTTTGAGTGGCGATTCCTTATTCTATACCAAGGATAGGTTTTTGCGGTACTATGAATTTTCAACACAGAAAGATTCACAAGTTATTCCTATACGACGTCCTGGTACTGCAAGCTTGAACCAAAGTCCAAGGACTTTATCTTACAGTCCAACAGAAAATGCAGTGCTCATCTGCTCAGATCTGGATGGAGGTTCTTACGAGTTGTACATCATACCAAAAGATAGCATTGGCAGGAGTGACTTTGTGCAAGAGGCAAAGAGGGGGACTGGTGGTTCTGCAGTTTTCATAGCCCGGAATCGGTTTGCTGTTCTTGAGAAAAGCACAAACCAAGTGCTAGTCAAGAATCTCAAGAACGAGGTTGTGAAAAAAGGGACCCTGCCAATACCTACTGATGCTATATTTTATGCCGGTACTGGAAATCTTCTTTGCAGATCTGAGGATAAAGTGGTTATTTTTGACCTTCAGCAAAGACTGGTTCTTGGGGATCTTCAAACTCCGTTTGTTAGGTACGTTGTTTGGTCTAATGATATGGAGAGTGTTGCTTTGCTCAGCAAACATACTATCATTATAGCTAGCAAGAAGCTTGTCCACCAGTGCACCCTTCATGAGACAATCCGTGTGAAGAGTGGAGCTTGGGATGATAATGGTGTCTTCATCTACACAACTCTGAACCATATAAAGTATTGTCTTCCAAATGGCGATAGTGGAATAATCAGAACTCTGGACGTCCCTATCTATATTACCAAGGTTACTGCAAATATCATTTTCTGCTTGGATCGAGATGGGAAGAACAGGATTATTACCATTGATGCAACAGAGTATATTTTCAAGCTTTCACTGCTGAGAAAGAAGTACGACCATGTCATGAGCATGATAAGAAATTCCCAGCTGTGTGGGCAGGCTATGATTGCTTATCTGCAGCAGAAAGGATTCCCTGAAGTTGCCCTCCATTTCGTTGAAGATGAAAGGATCCGATTCAACCTGGCTCTTGAAAGTGGCAACATCAGCGTCGCTGTTGCATCAGCTACAGAGATTAATGAGAAAGATCAATGGTACAAACTGGGGGTGGAGGCTCTTCGCCAGGGTAATGCTGGAATTGTTGAATTTGCTTACCAGAAGACAAAGAACTTTGAGAGGCTTTCATTTCTCTATCTTATTACTGGAAATCTGGAGAAGCTGTCAAAGTTGATGAAGATCGCGGAAGTGAAAAACAATGTCATGGGTCAGTTTCACAATGCACTCTATCTAGGAGATGTTAAAGAGCGTGTTAAGATCCTTGAAAATGCTGGCCATTTGCCTCTTGCTTATATCACGGCTTCAGTTCATGGTTTACATGATGTTGCTGAGCGATTGGCAAGTGAGTTAGGAGACAACTTACCCTCATTGCCTGAAGGTAAAACTCCGTCGCTTCTAATGCCCCCAACCCCTATTATGTGTGGAGCTGATTGGCCTCTTCTTAGAGTTATGAAAGGAATATTTGAAGGAGGACTTGAGAATGGTGTGAAAGGGGCTGTTGATGATGAAGAAGATGCTGAAGGCGTTTGGGGTGAGGAACTGGACGTGGATGTTGATGGAATACAGAATGGTGACGTGGAAGCAATGTTGGAAGATGCAGAAATTGCTGATGAGAACGATGAAGACGGTGGATGGGGGGGACTTGAGGACTTAGAATTACCACCGGAGCTCGACACACCCAAGAGCTCTGCAAACGTTCGTTCATCGGTTTTCGTGACGCCAACTCTGGGCATGCCTGTGAATCAAATCTGGAGCCAGAAGTCATCTCTTGCTGCTGAGCAGGCTGCAGCGGGTAGCTTTGACACTGCAATGCGTTTGCTTCACAGACAGCTTGGAATAAAGAACTTTAATCCATTGAGATCGATGTTCCTTGATCTGTTTACCGGAAGCCATAGCTATCTCCGTGCGCTTTCTTCTTCTCCTGTGGTGTCACTTGCTATTGAGCGTGGCTGGAGTGAATCTGCTAGTCCCAACGTCCGAGGCCCACCAGCTCTGGTTTACGATTTCTCTCAGCTTGAAGAGAAGCTCAAGGCCGGTTACAAAGCCACAACAGCAGGAAAATTCACTGAGGCTCTGCGTGTCTTTCTCTCTATCCTTCACACAATCCCTCTTGTTGTAGTTGAGTCAAGAAGAGAAGTTGACGAGGTAAAAGAGCTGATCATTATCGTCAAAGAGTATGTTCTCGGTCTGCAAATGGAGCTGAAGAGAAGGGAGATGAAAGGGGACCCAACACGACAACAAGAGCTCGCGGCTTATTTCACACACTTTAACCTCCAAACTCCTCACTTACGACTAGCTCTTCTCAGTGCAATGGGGGTTTGCTACAAGTCGAAGAACCTAGCCACTGCTTCCAACTTTGCTAGAAGGTTACTAGAGACAAACCCAACCGTGGAGAGTCAGGCCAAGACAGCAAGACAAGTGATCCAAGCTGCTGAGCGCAACATGACCGATGAAACCAAGCTAAATTATGATTTCAGGAACCCGTTTGTCATATGCGGTGCGACATATGTACCAATCTACAGGGGACAAAAGGATGTGTCATGTCCGTACTGCACAGCCCGGTTTGTGCCAGGTGAAGAAGGAAACATTTGCACCGTGTGCGATCTTGCAGTCATTGGCGCAGATGCATCAGGATTGCTCTGCTCTCCTTCTCAAGTCCGGTGATGATCCATTATCTCGCAAGACTCCCACCACATCCAGTAGCTCACTTTGAGCTCTGTTTTGTTCTTTATCTATTTTTGTTTGAATCATCTATATAGCTGTTTGTGATGCTTTTACTATCAGATTGTTTCTTGGTTGCAAGGTTATATCTACTTATGAGAATTTTTGAATTCCTTTGCTCTCTCCCTTTTTCTTTTTGCCTTTGAATAAGAAACGTAATAGTTACCAACAGTTACAGTTTTTCTAATTTCTTGTTTAGTTAGCAACAGTTTTTCTATTAAACAGGCTTCGACAAAGCAAGTAAAGCTTTGGATTCCTCACGGAACAATTGGTTAAATTGTATCAGTTGGTTAGTATCACTGTCTCGTTAAAAAAACAAAGAAACGTAATTCCTCTGATTTATCGGTTACGTCCGGTTTGTGTATTGGTTTATACTATCGGTGAATGTTAGTATAGTTAGTATATCGATCAATAACAGAATTGTAATATCGGGAAGGAGAGGGGGCAATTATGGGATAAAAGAATTAGAAAATAATTACAGCTCTCCTTGTTTGCCTCGTCTCTGTGACATTATCGTCGTACAAAATTTCTGATTCTCTCGTTTGGTTAAGAGTTTCATCGACGAAGAAGAAGGCGGAGAAGTAGAATCGATGGCGGAAAGCGGCGGTGGTGGTTGTTGTAAGCCGATGGATCTGATGCGGTCAGAGACGATGCAACTTGTTCAACTCATTGTTCCCATGGAATCGGCTCATCTTACCGTCTCTTACCTTGGGGATCTCGGCCTCGTCCAATTCAAAGACGTGCGTACTCCTTCTCTCTCTCTCTTTGATCATCAATGGATGTTCGTTGATTTACAATATGTAATTAGCGTAGTTTCATTGTGCATTTTCTCATTTCCATTGCAATTCGGGTCTTCTGTGAAATTGGACCTTCGATGTTGATTTTGACATTGACATTGGCTTTCTTTCAGGATTTATAAGAGTTGACGCATCTATGTCATCTTTGTTTCATTGTAGCTGTTATTTGAATATCGCCATCTTTGTTTTCGTTGCATATTTTTTGATAAATGTTGATTTCAGCTTAATTCAGAGAAGAGCCCATTTCAACGTACTTATGCAGCTCAGGTAAATTCATGCTTATGTGACTCTCTAGGAGTGTAATACAATCTTTTTCTGATTATTATATTATGCCAAGGTAGTACATCTTACAATTGTGATTATTTTGCCTCTCGTTTTTGATGGGTTAAGATAAAAAGATGTGGAGAGATGGCACGGAAAATACGTTTCTTCAAGGATCAAATGTCAAAAGCAGGAGTTGTAGCCAAAGAAATGTTAGAGAAAGAATATCATATTGACTTGGATGACGTAGAGGTAAAATTGGGATACCTGCTTTTCATATGCCATGTCATTGTTTCCATTTTTTCACCTTGCTACTTTTTTCTTTTTTTCTGGCTTGTTAGGTAAAGCTTGGAGAGCTAGAAGCTGAACTTGTTGAAATCAATGCTAATAATGACAAGTTGCAGCGATCCTATAATGAACTTATGGAGTACAAGTTGGTACTTCAAAAGGTATATGTTTTCCATTTTTTTAGTTCATGGCTTTTGAAGATGTTATTTTGGATTATGCCCGAATTAGTTTGTTTTGATGACTTAATTTGTAATCAACTTTGAAATTATTGGTCTGTATCTTTATTTACCATAAGAGAACTTAAGGTACTAAGGCTATTCCGTGCTAGGGAATATTTGATAAAGACTATGAGGATTTTCATAGTGATAAGTAGGTTTCTGATCTTATGGTTTGATCCCTGGATGTGCATCTCGTGCTATATCTATCTGAATGTGTTCTTTTCAGGCTGGTGAGTTCTTTTCTTCTGCTCATATAAATGCTACGGCTCAACAGAGAGAAATAGAATCACAACAAGCGGGTGAAGATCTACTGGAGTCTCCTTTATTGCAGGAAGTACGATAGACGCAGCTGTTCTCCTGCTTTTTTTTTTTTGTTTAGTTACCAACATTTACAGTAGTTCCTTCCTTCTAAACAGGAGAAGTCTATTGATTCGACAAAGCAAGTAAAGCTTGGATTTCTCACTGGACTAGTGCCTCGTGAAAAGTCTATGGTGTTTGAAAGGATTCTATTCCGTGCTACTAGGGGCAATATCTTTATTCGCCAGACTGTCATTGAGGAGCCGGTCATTGATCCCAACTCTGGGGAGAAGGTTAGATGCTTCTACTTTCCTCTTTAGTTCTTTTCAACATAGGAAGCAAGTTCTTATACTGATACAGAAGTTCAGTTGTGTACTTTACTTCTGTAATTTCTGCTTTCATATACTCATGCTAGATATTTGAAATAGAAAACTGCCTATGTGGCTATATTTTGTCTTCTTGTTACATCTATCTATATTTTTTTTCGATCTACAGAGCCAAGAGTTCGTTAAACATGGAATGCTGATCTCGTTTGAAAAGAATACTCTTTTCTGTGTCAATTCGAAATTGACTTATAACTAAAAAAATTTGCAGGCTGAGAAAAATGTTTTTGTTGTCTTCTATTCTGGAGAAAGGGCAAAAAGCAAAATTCTTAAAATATGTGAAGCTTTTGGGGCCAATCGTTATCCTTTCAGTGAGGACCTTGGAAGACAAGCTCAAATGATGACCGAGGTATGTATTCATTTGTACTCAGATTTCAATAAAAGTTCATGCATAAGAACATATGTTTTGATGTTCTAAAATTGTGTGTATCAGTGTATGTTAGTTTTAAAGTCGTTAACCATCCATATGATGGATGATGCATCTTAGGCTAGCAATTTCATCATGATACTATATAATGATGATACTGTAAACGCAGACACTATTATTTTTTCACAATGTCACAGGTTTCAGGTCGATTGACAGAGCTTAAAACCACCATAGATGCTGGGTTAGGTCACCGTAACAGTCTGTTGCACACCATTGGAGATAAGTTTGAGCTATGGAACCTCAAGGTATTTTCCTACTTGGGTCGATGTTTAGCGGTCTGTGTTGACCCATCTATTCTAATCCATGCAAGATGAAGTGAAGTTTTTCCATTGCAGGTACGCAAAGAGAAAGCTATCTATCATACTTTGAACATGCTTAGTCTTGATGTGACTAAGAAGTGCCTTGTGGCCGAGGGCTGGAGTCCTGTCTTTGCATCAAAAGAAGTGAGTTGTTCGTTTTGTTGCACTGTCGATTGAAGTATTGTATAAGATATTGTGTAATAGTGAGTTTACTGGTTTTGTATACTTTACTTAAGTAGAATGGCGTATGTTTGTGCAGATTCAAGATGCATTACAGCGTGCTGCTGTTGACTCCAATTCTCAAGTTGGATCAATTTTCCAGGTCCTGAGGACCAAAGAGTTGCCACCAACTTATTTTCGCACAAACAAATTTACTTCTGCCATCCAGGAAATTGTTGATGCGTATGGGTAAGTATCTTTCTGGAGCTTCTGACTCAGTCTAGGAAATAGAAAATTGGAGAACGGCTTGGTATTATAAGAGAATGTCATATCGGCTTTGTTTAGTCTTGTCATATTTTCCACTGATCAGTCTTCTATGATCACCACTCTGCAGTGTGGCCAAGTATCAGGAAGCAAATCCGGGTGTATACACAATTGTCACCTTCCCCTTCCTTTTCGCTGTTATGTTTGGTGATTGGGGGCATGGAATATGTTTGCTGCTTGCAACTATGTACTTGATATTGAGAGAAAAAAAACTTTCCAGCCAGGTAATACCCCAATTGATGTTATCTATGTTCTAACTGTGAGCACGAGATTAGATTCTGTCTCAGCAGTAGAACCTGCTGATAGTTTAGCTGTCTGTTTTCTTCTGGAATTTCATGCAAATATGAAATCGTAGGACACTCACTTGACAAATCTAAAGAGCATATTATAGTCTATTCTAACATGCATTTTTGATTAATTGTTGATATTTTTGTTCTTGCGAGTTTTAGATGCTGACTCTTCAATCGTTGCGTGCTGACAACAGAAACTTGGGGATATTATGGAAATGGCTTTTGGTGGCCGTTATGTCATTATGATGATGTCACTCTTCTCAATATACACTGGTTTAATCTACAACGAGTTCTTCTCTATACCATTCCCATTGTTTGCTCCCTCAGCCTATGATTGCCGTGATGCCTCTTGCAGGTATGCAGACTAGTTTTAAAAGTTTGGGTTGATAAATGAAACAAAAAAACATATAAGTTGTAGCAGGCAAATATCTTCACGGTCCTGAATATGTTTCCCCCCCTTATGTTCTATGTTCAGTGAGGCTACAACAATTGGTTTGATTAAGGGCAGAGACACTTATCCATTTGGTCTAGATCCTGTGTGGCATGGAACCCGCAGCGAGCTGCCATTCCTGAACTCACTGAAGATGAAAATGTCGATCCTTCTCGGAGTTTCTCAAATGAACCTCGGAATCATAATGAGCTACTTCAATGCAAGATTCTTCAAATCGAGTGTAGATATATGGTGGGTTCAGTTGATATTTTAAGACCATAGTTCTTTTTGAAAAGTAAAAATCAGTCGTCATCATAGCGTCTAATTTTGTGGGCTTGCAGGTTCCAGTTCATTCCACAAATGATATTCTTGAACAGCTTGTTTGGCTATCTCTCAGTCCTCATCATCATAAAGTGGTGCACTGGTTCTCAAGCAGATTTGTATCATGTAATGATATACATGTTCCTGAGCCCAATGGATGAGTTAGGAGAGAATCAAGTTTTCCCTCACCAGAAAACAGTGCAGGTTAGTAGTATATCTCTGCATAGCAATTGCTACTATGAGATTTTGAAAAGCATGTCATAAGTTTTGTTTCACTCATCTCTTTTCCAGCTTGTGCTTCTCTTTGTGGCGCTTGTTTCTGTCCCGTGTATGTTGCTTCCAAAGCCGTTCATCTTGAAGAAACAACATGAAGCTGTGAGAAGATTTTTTCCTTTTCCATAGTTTAGTTTTTCAAATATAAAGCAAAAGCTTAAATAAACGGTCTACTTCTCCCAGAGGCATCAAGGGCAGTCATACTTACCTGTTGAAGAGACAGATGAGAGTCTTCAAGTAGAGGAGACACGCGGGGGATCTCATGGGCAAGAGGAGTTTGAATTCAGCGAAATATTTGTGCATCAGCTGATTCACACCATAGAGTTTGTGCTTGGAGCTGTTTCCAACACCGCATCTTACCTGCGTCTATGGGCTCTCAGGTATGATGAGTTAGTAGTAGAAGGAAGTTTATATACATGAATTACATAACCTATTTTTTTTTTTTTTT
>VBRH01000058.1:4084-21869 GCA_014578085.1 Cardamine resedifolia | reverse complement strand
ATATATATATATATAGCTTTCACAGGTTCTTTTTAGCCTGATCGCTTAGTGTGTTTGTTCCTCGTCTTGATTACTTCCAGGCTGCGCTTTGCATTCACCTGTTTGTCGGCAACAACATATCAAAAGGTTGTCTTTGACCTTAAAAAGACATTTACTTTGGGTTCATGAGTTTTCTGTCTTAAGTTGGTTTAGTGTATCAGTCCAAGAGCTTATTATTGTTGCCAGGACCCCAGCCAGGCTCTGTGGTGGGAAATAAAGATATTAGGTGAAATGAGAGAGAGAGAAAATACCTTAGCATCTGCGTTTTCAGAAGTTGAATTAGAGTTGAGCAAATTCTGCTGTTGTGGGGCACACTCTTCACAGTAGAAGTGATCGAGCTTTTTAGCTGCCTCTATTGTCGTTCCTATACAAGAAGGATGAAACCTGAGCCAATGTTAGTTTGCTGTAACATCAAAGGCAACAGAGTAACAGACAGACAAAAGACTAGGCTTAAGAATTCCAGGATCAAGAGATTTCACTATATCTTGTTCCAGTGACTTCATTCATTTTACTGCTCGTCTCATACAACAAGCTAACATGAGTAAAAGACCTAGGTCACAGACTAAGAAGCTGCAGAAAAACCCAAATCTTAACAATGAGCAGTAGTAACTTGTAAGAGTAACTATACATTAGGATCCTTATCACAGTGATTACAAGCGTTAGGCCAGAGTATCATGACGGACGCATTTCATCTCAATAGCATATCCACGAGGACTCACAAGATACGCTTAAAACATATGAGCAGTTCCAACTTGTGAGTCATCAAGCAGATTAAAAAGAAGAGAGTTTCAAGCAAAGTGAACACTTACCACTCAGAACATTCCTCGCACTGCACCATTAAGTCATCAGGGTTGTACGGCATCTCACACTTGCAGAATCTGCAAAAAGAAACTCAGCTGATTACTTCTCCTTCCTTGCAGAAACAATTTTATGAAACCATTAACAAGGTTCTCTCGGTAGAAGTTATAGAAGAACAAATCAATGCCTACAATAAAGCAACACCTAATCAAAAGCAACAAAACAATTCGACGAGTTTATCATTCAATCGTAAAAGAATCAATATGGTAACAGAGAGAGAGAGAGAGTCTCAGAAACACATACACGGCGACTCTGTCAGGATTAAAAGCGCCGGTGGTGGAATTATACTCGAAACGACAGAAGAAGTCGTCGTTTGCGACGGAGTCCAGTTTGGTGTAGCTATTGAAACTGTGGACCTTACACTTGCCTTCGATCGTATCGGCGCTTTGCAAGTCCAAGTGGTCAGAGAGGAAAACCTCCTTGGCTCCATGGAATTGTCTCCTCCCTCCCATGGATTCCTCAGGCCGGTAATACCACCTCACACGAACTTTCGCGTTGGATCCACGCGCGTCCGTCTCGATCGCCTCTACCCTCGCTACGTACGACGGTTTCCCCGGCTCCGACGACCGCATCAGCACAGCATCTCCCTCTTCAATCCAAAACCCTCTTTAAATAATTCAATTATCCAGAAATTTCGGAAAGGTTTAACGGAAAAGAGAGAAAATCATATCGGGGTGAAGAAGTCAGACGTACCTTGAATCGTTCTGTTGATGTGTTTGAGTTTATAGGACTTGAGTTCCTTCCTTGGAGCTTTTTGCTTGGGCATCTGAAGGTGATGAACGATTTTTCTCGAGAAAGTGAGGGAAAATTACCTTTGCGATCACTTTTTCTCAATCACAATACAGTCTCGTTAAGAAATTATCATATGACTCGCGGAGTACGGTAAGAACAAGTCATGGATCTCAGCAGCGTACGATTGGAGAGAAATGGCAGGATCGTTAATATGTTAGGAAAGCAAGGGCGAAAATGGGTAAAGAGAGAATGTCAGATTGTCAATTGACCACGTCAGCTTTTAAAAGAAACGCGTGTGAGATACGCGCATCTAGCACGCTCCCAATGTCGTGAATCATGTCAAAATTAAGCCACGTAAGCAAATTACTCATTATGATTTGTCTTGACTTTGTCTTCTACTAATGTACTGTAGTTATGTTGCATGTTTTGAGAAAGGAATTTACAAAAGAATATTTTATGAATTTATATTGTTCTGCTTTTATTGAAAACATATGAAATTAAAATTTTTAGATATATTGGTTCTACCAAAAGAATTGTAATTCAAAATTCAATTTTCACTAAATTTGTTAAGTTGTTTTCTACTAATATAACAACTGAAACACAAATGAAAATTTTCCTCATAACTTTGATGTTCTATATTCTATTCTATTTTTATTCACTTATTTATTTCTATGCGTATGATTGATTGATTACATTCAAAAGGATTTCCAACCCTGTCCCAAACAAATATGCCCAAATTGGAACAAACAAATCCTAATCTACATAATTCGCCCAAGAGAAAAGATAACCACAAAAACATTAAAATAGTAGAGAAAATCAAAATTGGATGTGAATGGCCCCCACATACAGAAGTATCGGGTGGGGATAAAAACCAAAAGGGGGCCATATAATGAAGATTTGTGATAAACTGATAAAGTGTTTCGTTATTTTCCTAAGCACCAACACAAGGTGAGGAAAAATGGGTGCTACTAGAGACTCTACGACAAGGGTAGTTTTGTAAAGTAACGTTGCTGTTAACAGCAGCAGAAAATGAAGATGAAGATGATTGCTTATTCTTCTTCTTCCTCTTCTTGTAAGCATCATCATCATCAAAACGTTGGGTTGGTTTCTTGAGATCTTCAAGGCATTTAACATCTGAGATACAAACGAATGATCTTGCTTTCTCTGAATAGTACCTTGACAATCCTCTCCTATTTTTTTTAACCATTCACAAAATCCAAAATTAGACAATAATCCGGAAATCTATATCTATATAATTAACATAATCAATGACATAATTTTTCAGGTGGTTACTTTTTGGGAAGGTTGTTTCTTAGCTCTCCCATGTCAAAGGCCAACCCACTTATGTTTTCCATAGTTAATAAGAGAGAGAACAAAAACAAAAACCAAACTAAAAATTTGGGTCTTTTTTGGTTTTTTGTCGGAAAATTTAAGCTATTCAGTTATATATATATATATATAATCAGAAGAAGAGAAAAGGAAAGAGAAAGAGAGAACTCATTTGCTTAATTGTAGGGAATGGTTTCTATTTCAGGGTTTTTGTTTCATCTCGCTTTCATGGTTCTCTTATTTTTTGCAAAAATCTGGGACTGACCCTAATCGTTTCTCACCTATACTTCCTCTCCTACAAACACTTGTGAAGAGGTTGATATCCAAACATTTACGATTATATATACATAATATCGTAAGGTTTCTACGATAATTAGACAAAAAGACTTCATGTCTTTCCCTCATTAGAACCAAACTAACCCATCTAAAGAAGGAAATAGATTCTACGATTATTAACTAACAGAGATCTTAAAACCAAACACTAATTCCATTCAATAAGAATCAAAGCTTGAACGCAGTAGTTAATAACACAGAAAATATTTAGTTATTTTCTTAATATAGCTAACTAAACTTGAAATGTGACAGCTTTTAACTAGAGTTTACACTAAACAACAGAATACGAGACTCGGTAACTCAATTTTATTTTTAGTTTTCAGAACTTTGGGAGGACAAAGACATTGTTCCCCAGGTTATGTTTAAACATCTTAGCGGAGATTCATTTGCAAAAAAATGATCTAAATTTGTTCTAATCCTTGGTCTGAAAAACATGTGCAGACCAGACCGTAAAAGCAATAATTCTTAGAAAAATAGCACTTTTTGTTTTCTGTGTACAATGGTGTAAACTTTGTAGGAAGATTCACACTCACTATATTTAAATTGGAAGTTGTATTTGTACCCTAATATTAGAAACTATAATAAGAGAGGATAAGTAGATAAATGCACCAGAGCATTTAGTAGTATACATACATCCATATACATATCCACCCACAAATTAACTTCATACAAAAAATATATAAATTTGATAAAATATACACCAAAAGATAGAAATATTCTCACACAAATCTCCCGGCCGACCACAAAAAAAAACATAAAAAGAAACAAATATATCACCTTAAAAAGTCAAATTTTTCTATTTCAATTACTGTTTATAACGATAAATTCGATTTGGTGCACTCTTTTTGTCTTTTTTTTTTAATTAGTTATCTGTCAGTTTGGTTTATCGTCCGTTAAGGTTAGCAAACTGAGTAAACATGGCTGTTCCAGAGTGTTCATCCACGGCCTGAACCTCGGCTGTGCCATTGTTCTCTTCCACCTTAGGAACCGGAACAGTAGCTGCCGCATCGCTGGTGGCTGAGGGAGTGATTGGAGCTGGAGCAGGAGCAGACACCGCCACCGAGCCAGGTGTTACTGCAGCGGGCTTAGGGTTCTCAGTCTCTTCGGCTTTTCCCTGAGTGAATGCCTCTTGGAGCTGAAGAGCATATTCCAAGTTCCACAGAACATCTCCCATTGTTGGCCTATCAACACCGTAATCTTCCAAACACTTCTCTGCAGCTTCAGCAAACTTCTTCATCGATTCAGGATTAATCGTTCCAGCCAAATGAGGATCAATGATCTTTTCGAGAAGGCCTTTTCGTTTCCATTGCATCGCCCATTCAGCTAAGTTAACCTGTTCCCTTGGTAGTTGAGGATTGATGGCTGGTCTTGCGCACAGAGCTTCTAGAAGAACGACACCAAAGGAATAAACGTCGGATTTGTCAGTAAGTTGCTGTCTTCTAAAGTATTCGGGGTCTAAGTACCCAAAACTTCCTTTCACAGCCGTGCTGACATGGTTTTGTCCAAAGGCTACATCTTTAGAAAGACCAAAGTCAGCGACTTTAGCAACTAAAGCATCATCGAGGAGAATGTTGGTGGATTTGACATCACGGTGGATAATCCCCTGAGCTGTTCCTGTGTGTAAGTAGTGAAGCCCACGTGCAGATCCGATACAGATCTCAAGTCGTTGTTTCCAGGTTAGAGGAGCAAGGTTCTTTCCGTACAAGTGGTCCCTGAATGGACCATTGGACATGAACTCATAGACTAAGATCATCTCTGAGTTCTCGTCGCAGTAACCAATCAAGGAGACCAAGTGTCTGTGCCTGAGCTTAGAAAGCATCTGAATCTCTGTCTGGAACTCAGTGATTCCTTGTTCAGATTGTGGGTTACCTCGCTTGACAGCGACTTTGGTTCCATCATCGAGGGTTCCAATGTAGACATTACCGAATCCTCCAACACCAATAATCTGAGATGCTTCAAAGTTCTTTGTGGCTTCTTGAAGCTCTGAGAGGGAGAAATAGCGACCAAGGCCAAGAGTTGAGTTGTAGAAGTTGGATTTCTGAGAACCACCTTTGCTTGTCATGAATGTGCTGTCACCGGCGTGTATCGGTAGCAACCAAGAAGAGAAACTATTTCTCTTCTGCCAATCTTGTGGCCTCTTCTTCCACCTGTAAACCATGGCTCCGAGACCAATAAAAGCTCCAAACATCATCACAAACCCCGCGGTTGCAACCATACCATGCTTCCCCATGCCAGTGGTTCTACCATCAACTCCAAACTCTCCATCAAGGCTGTTCACGGAATTGCTCATCTTCAAAACCTCAACACCGTTCAAGATCGCGTTTTTGGTCCCTGTATCTTCTCCCATGGGACCAATCTGGACTTGGAGCTCAGGGCTCATAAGTGTTGCGTTCACAACAATGTCTTTGTAGTAAGGAGCTGCTAGATCCCCAGCGACAGTCGACAAATCCAACCCAGAAATGGCAGTTTTCCCGTTGATATACACATTGAAGTACAGGTCATTGAGAGACTTGCTAACGATGTCACAGAAATGAAGTCGAATAAGGTAGTTAAATGATGGGTTGGATGGGAAATTCCAGGAGACGTTGAAATTAGGGTCTATGGTGTGAGAATCAGCCATTTCTGCAGCTGTTGCATAAACCGTCTGTGGAGCAATCAAAGGTGTAACTCCGGGTGGGTACTTGATTGCCGAAGTGGTCGTTTTAACGTCCTTAGCCAAGTTCTCATCTTTCAAGAATTCTTTATCCGGTGTCCAAGTTCTTCCTAATGTGTCATTCTGAGGCATGATCAAGGGACCACCGACATTGACTCTGTAAACAGACTGGTAAGCATAATTAGACAGACCCGAGAAACCATTGACAGGGAAAAGGGCCGTGCCAGAATCAGAGATAAGTTCGTCCGGAGCTGATACGACTTCGATAGCGTTGACGAACGCTGCAGAGCTTTTCATTGGTCTGAACCTGAGGGAGAATTGAGCATCTGTCATGTTGACGAGATACTCCTTCTGCACAACAGCTTGACTATCCTTATTGTTACTCATTTTGAAGTTATGAAGCAACACATATTTCTCCGATAGAACAGAAAATGTAGCTTGTTGGAGATCAAACTTGTCATTAGGGAAAGCCATGAAATGGAGGCGTACCCAATGCCAACCAGGTCGGGTCAAATGGAATTTGTAGGTGGCTTCCTCACGGAAGATCCTTGCTGTTAGGTAGATAGGAGAAGCGACCTTGTCTGAAGGCGGAGCCGAGACCTGAATATCGTCCTTGGCTTCTATGTATTGGACCGTCTCTTGGTCACTCTTAAAGACTCTTCCATCAGGGGTTTTGGATGAAGATTTGCTTCCACAATCAATGAGAATATCATCTGCCGGTTTAAAACCGGTAGCAGGTCCCACAGCAGCGGCAGCTACCGCAGATGCAGCAGGGCCTGAGATGAAGAGGAGAATAGCTAGAAAGAGAGCCATGGAAGGCTTTGGAGAAAAATCAAAGACGGGAATCATGCATAAGTTTGGTTTCTTTCTTATCTCCATCCCTCCTGGGTGGGAAGGAGAGAGAGAAGAGAGAAGGGTGAGGAAGAACAAAGATAAGAAGGAATGAGGGAGTTTGTTGGATAGCTTGTGGTTGAAGAAAAGAGGGAGAAAAAAAGGTCATGAAAGAGAGAAATGGTGAGTTGTTATATGTGTGGCCAGTTTTTGAAGTATGCTGTAATTTGGTGGAGGATATGAGCATTGATGAAATTCAATGATCTATTTTTAGCAAATTGCTAATTCTGTTATCTTGACAATTTTAACACAGCCAAAAATAAAATAACTTTGGTTCCCTATTTCGAGAAAAATAAAAAACTCGAACTGAAGCTCTAACCAGAATAAAAACCTCACTATCAGTTTTTTTATCAAACAAGCAAATACGAACGAAGTGTTCCTAATGGTCGTCTGGAGGCAAGAAAGTTGTGAAGACATGATAAATAGGCGAGTTAACATACCAGTGAAAGCCTTTCACTGCCACTCAAGTGACTCCAAAGCTTGCTGATGGATGTCTGAATCTCCTGCTGCAACTACATTAAAGCCTGTGCCAAATGAAAAAGTAGATAAAAATGTTCAATTTTTTGACATTGAGGGGTAGTGTGATCTTTTGTTTCGATGAGTTTGTGACTGAGAGCAAGAAAAAAAGTTTTTTGGGAATATTGAACATACTTGTAGCAACTGCACTAGATGAAGCTTCCCACAAAAGTGAGTTACCGTTCCAATCAGTTATGGTACCTCCAGCGCCTTCTATTACAGGCACCAGAGCAAGGAAATCATAAGGCTGGTGAAGAATAACATTGACTTCAATTAGTATGATGTAAACGGGCAGTACCAGTTGAAGATTGGTACATGAGGCATTTAATTTTGACAAGTAATTATATTAGTGTCATTCTAAAATAGAAGTTTTACCTTTAGACCCGATTCAATAACAAGATCGACAAATCCAGAAGCCAAGAGAGCATAAGCATAACAATCACAGCCGTATAATGGCATTTTCACCTGATACAATAAATTTTAACAAGCCAGATTACAAACATGCCATTCACTCGTGACCAACATTGAAACGAAACAAAGAAGGTATCCAGAGGAACCCATACGAAAACCAGCTGGATAGAAAACTAAATTGAGATACTGATTATTGTGAGATATGTTTCATCTAGGTTTCGTTTGCCTGTGCTATGCTCCAACCGATAAACAATCCCAATTTAACTAAATCCCATGTAAGAATATATTATACAAATAGATATGGACCTTGTCTCTAACTCGAGTGTATGCCTTTTCTGCCTCTCCACTGAAAAGATGTGGGCTAGTGGTGTATCTTGTCAAAATAAGAGAAGAGAAAAAAGTGTGATCATGAGAATAGTACATTAGTTCTTGCCTTCTTGAAACACGAAACTATTAAGGCATGACATGTCTTTTAAGGTCTATATGCTTGAAAAGATAACTACAGAAGTATAGCTATTATGGCTGAATGGACGCAAACTTACAAATATGCTTGTGATAATTTTGGGCAAGATCGTGTTGAGATATCTTCCCCATTTAATTTAGTTCTTCTTCCACTCATTCCTATCCATCTCTCTTTAAGAATTGGCTGATCAATTAGACCTAGAATCTGAAAGGATAAACAATGTCAGATAGTAAGCCCAAAATGCAACTCCTCAGAATCATATGAGTTCTTAAACTACATTCAGAAATTTAGCATGCTTAAACTCCTCTGCAATTAACACAAAACAGATTATACAAAAATGGGAAGCTTGCAAACAATAAAAGAGTCTGGTCTCTTACCGGTTTACCTTTGTAGAGCAGAGCTATCAACGTACCAAACACGGGTTTCCCTGAAATGAAGCAATTGATAGCACAATCATATCCTCAAACTCTTGAAAAGACAAAAAAAATGAAGAGATATAAAAACAAAGAGTGCACCTGTGATAAAGCTCTTTGTTCCATCGATTGGGTCCAAAACCCAAACATAGTCTGCAGATTTCTCTTTGCATCTCCATCCCTTCTCCTCACCATATCTACAGTTTCAGCATTTAGGATGTGAATAAAGGTAAATACATGATAGCAAACAATGTGTCTTCATCTTAAGAGACAACAGGGTTTAGCAGAGCATAGTTGACCTCTTTACATCATAGAAAAAAGAAGCAATAATGAAGGGAAACTCACATAGCATGAGAAGGGAAATTCTGGAATATAATAGATACCATTGCCTCTTCAGCCATTTGATCAGCGATTGTAACAGGACCTACAGATACATCCGAATCAGAAACATACAAAAAAAAACAAACGTTGAACTCTCAGAAAGTCAAATCACTCCATATCTTCGCGGACTCAGAAATTGCAATAACCTCAATCACCAATCAATCTATATCTTACTCCGATAGCCACCACATAGCTCTATTAGACCAAAAAGCTGAGCATAGCTCCATTGTATATCAGAAAATTAGAGAACCAATTGAGACTTACTCATATCATCTTTATCAACAATGTCAAATTTCTTCCGGAAATACTTTCTGATAACCTCGCCGGAAGCGTCAGCCAACGCATTTCCCACAGCGGCGAATCGATCCAGTTCGGCTTCGCTCATTTCTGAAGGAGATTCCTCGCTTATATTAGGCCACTTCGAGTTCGAAGCCATTACCAGGGAGATCCGGCCGCGGGAGACGGAAACAGCGCTTGCAGAAGAAGATAGAAAGGAGAATCGACTGCTTCTATAATAATAATAAGAAGAAGAAGGGAAATGGAGAGAGGAAGTAGCAGACCGCAACACCGGGGACGGTGGCGGAATCAGATCGAAGGACTTACAGAAGAAGTGCGACTGAGCTAACATTTGCTATGAGAGGGAAATTGACGGAAACAGCGAGACATTGACCACCAAATGGTTTAAATAGTGATGAGGATTATGCAATCTCATCCGTTGGATCGACTTTAGATCTCCCAAAATCTCGGTTCGGTTCGTTATTGGACTAACCGAACCGCAACATGTACTCGACCTTATGAAATTACCAACAGCATTTTACACAATTAGAAACATTTTTCTCCAACAAATTCGAACTTGTTAATATTGTAGACCATGATTGTGATTACAAGTAATCATGAAAATACAACTAAAATAAATTAAAGTATATGCCCTTATTCATCACCATCCGTATATGGAAGCTATCACGGATCGGTGTGGTGGCCGGAAAGTTTCTCCTTAATCTTCTTAAAGAAACCCTTTTTCTCGTGCGGCTGGTGAACCGATCCTGATCCTGTTCCTTTTACGGTCGCAGTTGATGGCTCGTTGCTGATTAGCTTCTTCGATTTAGTTTCATCTCTTGTACTAGTTTTCCTCCGTGCTCCTTCTCCTTCACTATCGTCCTCCGTCTACATATATATGCGTATTGGATGATCAATATGATGCCTACCATAATGAATCTTTATAATAAGTTAATAACCATTCTATAGATGAAATGGAAATGTAAAATAGAGACTTAGTTGTAAGCTATCAATATTAAACAATTGTATTCACATGCGATACAATTAAAACGTAACTACGCGTGACAATATCGGATAACCTCGTTTGCTTCAAAGACATACACATTGAATTATGTAAGACATTCACCTAGCTTCTAATTAAAGTATATGAATGGTGATCTTACCGAGTTAGAGGACGAAATTCCGAACCAGCGGAGATCATGGTCTTCAATAGGGCCGTGAGAGACTGAGATAGGTTGTGCGTGGTGAGGAGTATTGGTGGTGGTGATAGGGGCAGTGATTGGGTGTGGACCGGTGTAGCTGCTCTCCTTAAGGTGAGGAACAGTGGTTGCGACTCCTGTCAGGTGCATGGCGTTACCAAACTCGTCCATGAGCTGAGCTGGTCTCCCGTGTTTGTCCGTGAGACACATCGGGTTTCCTCGTTCGTCTTTCAGATCCGCCATTATTGTTAAGAGGATTCTCAACTCGAGTATATGCGTTGAGTTAATAATTATCCCCCCTCTTTTTCTGTACATATTCATATGCATGGGCAGGACACGTGGCGCAATAAATAATGAAGTTAAGTAGGGTATTGTCACGTAATCACATATGTGTGATCTATAACGAACGAGCCTGCCCACCGATAATCGTCCACTGATACAGATATAGTTTTCTCTTGGACACACTGACCAGAACTCACAAGTCACGAGCTTCTATTTTTACTTGCTCTTATTTTACGTAGACAAATGATGGTGTCATTAATATCTTAAAAGCTTATCGATCTATCTATATTTTACAATCACCAGCAATAAATAAGAGAAACTAATCAATATTTACAGAAAGAAGTTTGATTAAGAGTCAAGCTAGTAGATATACAAACTATACCCAATCGGCGATCGCTTGCCTACAGAGTCCAATTCTGATATATGCACAGCCATAATAATTAATAGACTAATGATCCAATGTTGTTTTTATCCCCAGCCTCGTTATCTAATTTGGAACTTTACATGTGTGAAACTTTAGTAATCATTATAAAAAAAACATGGATAAGACAAATTTTGTTGAGCTTTATGAAGAAAGTGTGTAACAACAAATAGCCTGCTTTTAATTGAATGGTACTGTGTCCGTGTGTGTCGACTTCTATGCTTCAGACAGTAGTCAAAAATACAGAGCACGGTAGAATCTGAAACAACAACCACAGAGTCTTACTTTGGATTCACTGATTTGTCTTTCAACTATCTATTGTATATAGCAAGAGAAGAGAGAGGCTTACAAGTTCACATTTTGCTGGATTTGGTCCAGAAGAAGCCTTTCTTTTTGACAGGAAGATTCTCTTTAGGGGATTTATAGTTACTTCTGGACCCCAAAGAAAAGTGTCTAGCCAAGAAAGGCTTTGCAGAATAACTTTTGACACTCAAACTCGAGACCAGTTTAGGGCTCTTGCTAGCTGCTGCTGTCCTGTGGCTGTGATCAAACATCACAAAATCATCGCAATCAAAATCACTGTCCAAAACCCGGTTTCTTAGTCTTTTGTTGTGTCTAGCTTTCAAATCCATCTCTACTTTCAACGCTTTCTCTGAGAGCTTCGCCGTTTTCTTCTCACCCAATGTACAGATTGGGCACGACGGGTCGAATTTATCGATTTCCGGTGTCATCTGCTCTAAACACTCACCATGATACACATGCCCACAAGCTAGAATTGCAGACACAGAGAGCTCGTTGGTCATAAAGATCTTTTGGCTGCTCCACAAGGATTTCTCTGACAAGGGTCTAGAGCAAGCACCACAGGTTTGCTGCTGATGATTAGACCTTCGGTTGCCATGATGGTCTATCTTATCACGTTGAAGCCCAAAGCAATCATTATCATAAGACAAAGGCTCCTCACTGCGAGAAGATGACATCATTTCAGAAAAGGCTTGCAGTGACCAACCTTCAGATGGTCCAGACTGAGAAGAATCATATCTCAAAGGAGTTCCCTGCCTCTCTTCTGTTGCTGAGCTTCTACTTAGTGAGTTCGGACCACAGATTTGACCATCAGAGACGTGCTTTGATAGACGAGGGCGCTGTGTCTGTTTTAGTGTCGATGAACTTGCAGGGTGCAAGTAGCTCTGGGAGGAAAGTGGTGACGTTGGGAAAGATGATGGTTGTGAAGCCAGTGAAAGAGACAACTCTGCAGGAGATGGATATGATGGTGCTGCAGACTCTGTTGAAACATTTTCTTTCTGTGCGGCCGGTCCATAGAAATGCGAAAGCCAGGTTAGGCATCAAGAAAAGCTAAAACTCAAAGATATGAGAGAACTCAGCAACTGGTGAAACACGCTTTACCTGTTCGAAGACTGTATCCATGGAAGAATTTCTTGGAAAAGATAGATCTGCCACAATAGATTATGATCAAGACAGAAGCAAGCCAAGAAGAAAACAGACAAATCTTATCAATAAACAAAGCCACGTTTATTTGGTCATCATGACTCAAGGGACATTAACAAGTTCTGTGAAAAAAGAGTTCTAAAGTCCCAAGTGAGCAACAACATTTGCTCTTAGTGAAATTATTTACCTGAGGCTGGAGATTTTTGTAATGTATGTGTCCGAAAACTGTCCAGAGGCGAGCCTTCAGATGATACAAAAGCAGATTCAAATTTGATCTCAGAGCCATCGTTCCGACTAATCCCATCAGATAACCAACTAAGAGAGGTTTCTTCACCAGCAACACGTCCTCTATTATCCCACCTGAAACTCCAAGTTGGAGAATGCCTAAGATTGCTCCTCTGGAAATTCTCAGCAGCTGACGAATTAGGTACCACCATTTTGTCTCGAGCAGCAACACAACACGCATTCCCCATAACTGGCAAATACTAAGCACTATAACAAAGACAGTGCCTATAAATATTTGGCGAGTGAGACCTCAGTAGAACCCTTAACATGAAGATAAACAACACAAAAAACAATTTAAGAAACGAAGATTAAGGAATTCAATTTACATCATCAACAGCTGAGAAACCACAGAGTCAGGCAAGCACGAATGAAAATTGCAGGTTGCATCACTTACAAGCAAAATTAGTAGATCCCCATGGATAAGATCTCTGGGTGTTTACTAGTCATCGATCAAATAACAAAGCAACAGTTCCAAGGAAATATAGAAAAGGAATCATATCGATTTATTTACTGGTCACTGAAACTGCCATGACTATCTTCACTAACAAAATCCGAAATTAAGAAAACACTTAAAAAAAAAAAAATCAGGAAATCAAAGAAGTAGTAATTGAAGTATAATTAGCATCAAAGAGATCCGAGATTAAGGCCGGAAAATCTGCAAGCCATGTTGAGATGACCCAAAATAGAAACGGAAAACCCTAAAATCAATACCCAAAAAACAAAAACTCCAAAGGATGACAAAACAAATCAAATAGATGCTAAAGAGAATCACGAAAATCGAACCTGCTTCCAGAAGTCCCCAAACGTCGCCGGAAAAGAGGAAGATGACAGTTTCACGGAGAGAGAGATAGAACGAGCGGTGGGTCTGTTAGAGTGAGAAAGGAAACAAGCACCGCGAGAGGCTTTGCTTTGTTCCTTGTCTCGTAGAAAGAGAGAGAGAGAGGGAAAGAGACGAATACAAGTCTTTTCTGACGGTTTACTTCACGCCGTCAGGATCCAGTAGGTGTGTACTGTAATCAGAACTAAAACCGTACCAAATTGCAGAATCAAATTATAGCGAGTTGAACCAATACTTGTTTATCTCGATTATTTTATAAATTTCCATCAAATTATAAAAAGGTGATATAGATAACAATTCTCAAATTCATTAGATCATAGAATGTTGGAAAAGAAAATCAATCAAGTTACCACCGTTTTGCTATGATCGAACCGAGATAAGCCGGTTTGGTTAAGTGTCCTGGCAATGTGAGTTGCGACGCCGTTAGAGTTAGCGGAATTATAGTGACTTACGGTGAGTAGTGCCACGTCACGTTAAAGGACAAAAAGGGAGGGAGAACGAATAATTAACCGGCAACTTTTCAAAGTGACGTCGTTAGATGGGGCCGTCAAGAAACTAAAATTAGATTCCAATTTAAAAATGTTACAATAATATAGGGACCAATATATAAAATCCCCCGTCCCTGTCTATTTTGTCTTACCGGATACGCGACCTGGAGTTTTGTGAAGCCAACACGGAAGAAATAGATTCATCCAAGAAAAAGAATATAAAGACGAAACCATCACTTAGAATTTTAAAAATACGAAGAAATATATAATCGTCACGTTACAATACATTCAATATTCTGAGTATTTTTTCTTTTTTTTCAATAATCTTGAGTATTCTTTCTATTTAAGACGCCGACTTCGAGGAATCTCCGGCGTGAAGTTTCACGGTGGCTTCTTCGTGACGCAAGCTGCTTTCTCTAGAGTAGGGTTTCTTGCAACCCTGTGAAAATGTTATAGCAGAGTTTCAGTCTGTTATATTAGAGAACCAACACTTTTGTTTTGTTTGCTATGTAACTCACCTGGAAAATGTTTCCGAGCTTCCTCAATCCTCTAGCTCTAGCTCGAAGAACATCCTTTGAAACAGTTGGATCTTTAAGAACCTGAGAACGAACAAAAGAGATATCAAGAATTGATTAGTGCAATGATATGATCATCAATTGCGATGGATCTTACCGCTTGGCAGACACGAGATAAGGTTGTTTCGATGTCAACAACATTGATTTGCCACAGGGATTGAAGCATTGCATCTTTTTTAGCTTCAATAGCTTTCTGAATATTCTCTTCTTTGTTCTCTCCCTGATTCAGCTTGCTCACTTCATCCTGCAACTGAAGTAACGAGACCGCACCTACCAAAAAAGAAAGAGACTTTTCGGTTAATCCGCTTTTGGAAGTTCAACTTAAATGTTTAGTTTTTTTTTTCTTTTACCAGAAGCAGCCATCACTTGAGATTTTACTTGGTGGCCTTTATCGCGAACCCATTCGGCTATAAACGGTACTTTCATGTAACGTTTGTCCTTTCCGAGTTCTTTAGCAGCTTTTCTAGTGTAAATGTAACCAACTGTGTGAAGCATTGCCTCACCAAAACCTAACAGTAACCAGAAATTACAAAAAGAGAAATCAGTTTATAAGGTTATGTCTGATTACAAAGTTTGTGCCTTTCATTTACTTGAGGAGTGAAAAAAGGCAAACTTGATACAGTAACTGAGAAAGGATTTGATTACCAGCTGTAGAAAGACGTTTTGCCTCTGCAGTGGCCCAGTTTACAAATTCATCGGTTTGTCCTTCCACGAATGGTTCGAGTCTGATTTTCAGAGTAGCAACGAGCTTGTCTTCCCTGCCCTTTTGCATCGCCTGTACAAAATTCCCAAGAAAACATACTTTGATATATATAAACGTTAAGGACTAAGAAGAAAACAGTTAACAGAGAGGGAAAACAACCTACTTTGATCTTTTCTTGAAGCATCTGTTTTCTAATCTCAGGCTCGTATGATTCTAATTCGGCATCGATTGACGCTACTGAAGCAAGCGCAAGTTGCCCAACGTAATCCTCAAAGAGCTCGCTACCAAAGAGCATACCAAACACAGCTGCAGGATCAACCATTGCATCCCTGCAACAAAAAAAAAATGGAAGTTTATTGAGATACTATGCCGTAGCAATTAAGCATTTACACTAATTTCATTCTCAGATACCATAGAGGATATCTCTAGAATTGAAAGGAATGGCCTTTAATGTGGGTAAAACCAAAAATTTATCAAATGTAGAATGAACCATAAGAAATGGGCAAAGAGTGCAAACTTACTGTTGAACCCCTGCTTTTCCATATTTGTCATAAGCTGTTCGCTTCTCCGGATCGCTAAGAATTTGGTAAGCTTCACCTAGAACCTTCATTCACACGTAGCAAAGCAATGCATAAAGATTCATTCAAGTGATTGAGTGTATTCTCGTAGAGCAAACTTGTAAACCTAGAAATAGAGATGATTCTATATTTTGCTTCAAGGTGAAGAACAAAAAATCGTATTTTCTCTTAACTCACCTGAAAGTTTTTAGCAGCTTGAGGATCACCAGGGTTCTTGTCTGGATGAACTTGCCTTGCCTGCAGAAAATGAGAGCCAAAGCCATGAAATGATGGGGATCTACAGAAAGTGATCTTAAAATCAAACCTAAAAGCTTCCAAATTTTGGAAACAAAAGAAGATTCTTATAGTCATCCATAATCTGATTGTAAACAACATAATCAAAATCTACGATTTTAAAGCTAATATGATTGGACTCTGAAGAAACCTATGTGACAATCAACCTGAAAACAACTTTTAAAACTCATAGAGATGGAAATGTGTGTGATGAATAAACACAAAGACTTACTTTGACATAATAAGCCTTTTTAATCTCAGCACCTGACGCGTCAATCTTGACGCCTAATATGTCGTAGTACTCACTCTCCTTCACCATAGCTCAACAACACTAAAACTGATGTTAAAGGCTCTACAAAAACACGCAAATTTGTAAGACCTCTCAGAGCTAAAAAAAAACCCATAAACTCAGGAAACAAAGAAGCTTAAAGAAATGCGAAACAAACGAAATCATAGAAGCTACAAGGTAAATGATTAAAACTGACCACAGATCTTAGAAAAATGTGGAGGAATTAGAAAATCAATATGAAATTGGAAGAAAACTAACTAACTTTGCGATATGAAAAAAGAAAAAGATCAAAATCAAAATCAAAATCTAGATTCCATAGACGAAGACAGGGACTTACTACTTTTAGCGAGGCACAAAACCGAGGAAGAAGATTGATCTGCAAATAGGATATCAGATTTGGAGAGATTATCGCAGTGGTGGAGAAGAATACAACTATTAAATCTGTGGCATTTCTTGGAAGACATTCAAGAGTAAGCCACGTGTCATACGGAATTTGGGCCTCTAATTATAAACGGGCCAATGTTAAAGGGCACTTGCTACTTCATCAAGAGACCTAACCGACGAGGCAAACGCTGTGACGCAACGCTTCGGAAAATAGAAAAAAATCGTCAATACTCCTTTCTAGCCCTGGGATTTATAACCGAACCGGTTTGACCAAACCGAACTGAACCGAGGATTAGTGATTTCGGTTATTGAGCGGTTATCAGGGACAAACCGATCGGAAGAGATTTTAATTTTCTTCGGTTATTGCTTCGGTTCGGCTCATGATAACCGATCGGAAACCGACATTTAACCTAACTATATAACCCTAAAAGACTCCTCACATCTCTCTCTCTCACTCAACGATCCTCTCCGTCTCACTTCTCTCAATCCCACCCGACAAATCTCGAGAAGCCCTAGGCTACGATTTGTGGGAGATTAGCTCTCGCACCAACCTCTCTCTTCAATTCTAAATCAGGTTTCTTCTTCCTTCTCTTTCTCTGATTCCCTTTGTTCTGTTCGGAGTCTTTTGCTCCTCAATCAAAGTTTTCGAAGCTTTAATTAGTTAATCAAATTCAGGAGTCTTCTGTGTTTAATCACTCATGCCAACTGCTACTTACAGATTTTTGATCGGTT
>VBRH01000057.1:138300-172469 GCA_014578085.1 Cardamine resedifolia | reverse complement strand
TATATATATATTATTTTTTAAACCCTTAGAGCAAGACGAATGGGAGTAGTCTCTCATAAATAAAATAATAACAATAACAAAAGAGAAAGAAATAGAATGAAATGGGATTCTTATTTTAATAGATTCTTATTTTAGTGTCAATCAATGATTGATTCAATTATTTCAAATAAATTAAAATTTAATTATATAAAACTCAATAGATTTCTAACCAATGGACATGCTCTAAGAGATTGAGAGCTAGGGCCGAGAGCGAGTGTAATTGTGAATGTTTAATGCAACGCGGTAACTAACTTAAAGCTGTAATGTGTTAGCTTATTTTCCAATCTACAAAACTCTTATAAAAACCTCCGTACTCTTATAAAAAATACGGGAAATTAGCATTTTTAATATTTAAAGTGGTATATGCTATCACTTTAAACATCAAAGTTATTACACTAGCATTTTAAACCTTCAAACTATTGTTATTAACACTTTAAACATTGAAACTATCTCATGCGTTTTCTCCGCCATAAAATTCACTAAAAATAGTTACCGGAAAACTGACGGAATTTCTAACAGTAATCCGACGAAAATTTCTGACGGATTTCTGACAAAATAGTTTCGTCCGAATTTTAGAAATTCAAACGGTTATATCAACGTACACATTTTTCAACGTATTTCTGACGGTTTCTCGAAAATCCATCAGAAATTGTCTCACGGATTATCGATATAACTATTTTGTGAAAAATCTGTAAGATTAAGATCCTGTCGAAATTCCGACACAACAAAAAATTATCAGAAAACTGACAGAATTTTTTACGGGATCTTAATCCGATGGATTTGTGACATAAAAGTTCCATCGGTTATCCGTCGAACAATTTCTTACTGATATTTGAGTAACTGTCGGAAATCCGTTGAAAAATATGTACGTTGATATAGCCGTTTGAATTTCTAAAATTCTAACGAAACTATTTTGTCGAAAAACCATCTGATTACCGTCATAAATTTTTGGCGGATTTCTGTCAGAAATTCCGTCAGTTTTCCGGTAACTATTCTGTAATGAATTTTATAGCGGAGAAAATGCGAGAAATAGTTTCTAAGTTTAAAGTGTTAGTAAAAATAATTTAAAGGTTTAAAGTACTGATTTAATATTTTCAAGGTTTAAAGTGTTAGCATATGCCACTTTTATGAATAAAAATGCTATTTTCTCTTAAAAAATACTCTCATTATTCATAAATGCGTGTAGTCAACGAGTGAGAGTCAACCATCCAAAACTCTCGTTACAAAAAAAGGATTATGTACTCTTATAAAAAGACACCCATAAATGCTTAGCTTGTAGTATATGTACATCTCCTAACAAATATATTCAAAAAATATATGAGTGGTTTACTTTTATTCAAATAATATTTGTGGTTTATATAGATAGAGAAATATATGTGATTTACATTATCAAAAGAAATGTCGGTAGAAAAATACAAAAATTATGGTGCAGCTGCCATGAGTAGAATTGTCAAATATTGACTACTGATGCTTTCATTAGTATTGGTGGAGCTGCCAGAGCTGTCAAGTATTGACTACTGATGGCGATGATTCGACTAAAGAGTCAGTCAAGGACCATGAGACCTGTATTATATACGAGTAACATAATAATCATGGATGATGTAGCTTGTAATTTTTTATTTTTTTTGAAATTTGTAGGTTTTATTTTAACTAAATAATAGGCTGATGCTAATAATACGACTAACATAATAATCTTTTGTTTTTCTGGATGAATATTGAAGACTAACATAATAATAATCTTTTATATATTACAAATGGGTCATTGTAAGAGACAGACATACACAACATGCCATATTGTGGACATACAGAAAATAAACTTTAGCAAATTTTAAAATAGTACCGTTTTGTGGTTTATAGATCCTATATTATTTTTAAATTCGTAATTTCTAAAGAAACGAAATATTAATAACATGAACTGTTATGCATAACTTAATACAAAGAATGAATAGATACCATTAGCGGTAATAATTTGACATCAATATGTATCCATGTGTGGCTAACCATGACTCATTAGAAGGTTCTGGGCCGTACGTGCTCATACAGTATTTGAGCCAAAAAAACAACAATTTGCATATTAATTTAAATATTTTATGCAAATTAAAATTTCTATCCGAGTTAGTAGAAAAAGAACACCTCACCAGAACATCAAATCACTAGAATTCCTACTGTGAATCTCAATGCAATAAAGACTTGAATGATGGAAAGTTGCTTAAGCAGGAGATCAAAGATAACTATAATAACAATTATACCACAAAACAGCCAAGCAAGTTTCTTGCTAAAACCTATATATTCTTCTTTTTGTTCACACTAAACACAAATCCCAGTTCAGGCACCATGACATTGACAAAAAAGGACTAACATCAAACTCTGTGAAAAGATAATGACAACAGATGGTAGACAAATAAAAATCTTTGGGATAGCCAGTGAAACGAAAACTTACCGTGCCGGCATCTTTTGCTTTTAACTATATTTAGTTTAACAGGAGACCTAGGACAAGGAGAATAATCCTACAAACAAAAAAACTATAAAATTGGAGATATTGGGAAAAAAAGATCATATATAAAGTTACTAGCTTTCTCTCAACTACACAGAATTGCAACAATGTATTCCTAAACAATGATGGAACATAGAAAAATGCATTAAAGCTCAAAACTGAAACATATAATCCAAAAAAATAGTAAGAAACCAAAAACATTGGTTGAGAAATTACGAAAATATGGAAACTTATTTTGATTCAAACCTTGTACATTCATTTATCAAATAAAATACAAAGGACACATCAAAGTTCATACATTTATCAAGTCATTCATAATACTAATTTATATAACTTATGATATTAACTGATTCATTCATGAGATAACATGTCACTAATTAGCTTGTTCTTTAGAGTCATTTCTATATCAGAAAGTGGTTTTGACTTTGCAAGGAGACTGTCAAGAAATTTATTCTTAGAAAGCTTCTCTTTCATTGCCAAGTCATACTGCTTTATCTCCCACATGCTTTGAAACTCCAACAGTGACTTGTCTTTTTCTACCACACTGGTTGTCTTGCTCCCAGTCCTTTTAGCTTTTAGCCTTTGTTGCCTTAACACCAGGAGGACGACCCATTGCTTCATCCTCTCCATGGCTAACTGGGTGGGAGCTTGAAGACTGTGCAGAACCCTCCTCAAGCTTTCTTCTTTTTGACCTTCCACCATCTTTAATAGAAGAAGTTGAACACCATTTCTAATCATGGCGAAGCTCCCTTCATGCATGCTCAAGGGTGAACTTGATATGGAGATCGTTGAAGAAGATATCATTAGCCGCTTTCATAACATCATTCTCATTTTGGCCACTTGATTGCTCTTTCATTGCAGCCTCATAGCATCCAACGAAATTGCATACTTGGCCATTTATCCTCCCCTACCTTTGCTTACAGTGACTGGCCTCTCTATTTTGCAGAACAACAAGATGTGGACTTGAGTTAAAATAAGCTTGAATGCGTTTCCAAAACGCTCCAGCTTTTTGCTCATTCCCAACTACTGGATCCTTGTTGGTGTTCAACCATGCACTGATGAGCACAACATCTTCTTTGGGTGTCCATTTCCTTCTTTTTTTACGCTTCTCAACACCAACGCTTGGATCAGTAGTACACTGGGTACTAAACACAGAAACTGGATAACAACAAAAAATAAAACAACTCACATTTAGTATCTTGTCAATCTCGTTTTGAGTCCTCCATTCTAAACACTCGAGCAACTGTAACACTTGCAGTCATTAGTTTTAAACCCCTCGAAGATCTCGAAAAAAGCTAATATAAGAAACAAAGCATCAAAGACAAGAATCTAAATATTAGGTGAAAGCAAAATTCTACCTAAGAAAATGGCATAAACAGACAAAAAAAAAATAGAAACCATTTACCAAAGATAGATGAATACAAAAGAGGCATCAAAAACATTTTATACAAAGCCAAAAAGAATAAGATGTGTTCAATGTTGCAGATCAAAGAGTAGAATAAACCAATCAGAAACTAAGGAAAATCACCAAAAAAATCTAGAAACCCTAGAATCCCAGATCACAGTCGAATTCGAGTCAAAGAAGATAAAATTGGAATCAGAAACAGAGACAAAAACGCATAGTTTTACAACACAAACACAGAATCTATAAAAATGGAAGTATATAAGCGAACCTTAAGGAGAGCATGACAGCGCAGAGGATTCCAGTGTTGAGCATAGCTCGAAGAAGAAGAAGAGAGACATTTTTTACACACCCGTTGGAGATGCCCTTACAAAACAAAAATTTCTTTTCTTTGAAATTAAATGTTACCAAAGTTGAACAATTAAATGATTCCATGTCAGACTAAAATATAACAAACTGTTTATCCAAACAGATAAATGCAAATCATCTTTTTCAATTTTTTTATAATTTCTAATTGTTTTATTTTTATAAAGTACAGATGCAAATAATAATAATTTATCAGATATTCATAGAATTAACGATGTAACTAAAACAGTAGCTACACACCATACCCTCTCTTTTTTTTTTCCTTGAAGCAAATCCACATGTGTATCGATTGATAACAGAGAAGTCAAGAAGCACCTTATTATTATTACAAATCAAACTCAACGCTAAAGTTGGTGGATTGTGTTCTCTTCCATTACATAGCAAAGTTGGTCTGGACTTTGCTTACCAGATGCTCTCCATAGACGGCTCTTTTGAAAACTTGGGATCCTCCTCTCCCTATAGGGTACTTCTGTTTACAGATATCCAATGGCTCCACCACCGCATCGAAATTAGTCTGTTCATTCAAGATATATATTAAAGAAAAACATGAGTCCAAGTCCAAATGTGGAAGACAAAAAGAGTGTTAAAAGTTTATAAACCTCGTAGAAGAATGCGACACAGACACGGTATTGAGGAGAGTTATTGATCACTCTATGAAGAGTGGATTCATATACTCCGTTTGAAAGTATCTGCATATATGATTTCAAAGAAAAGGTTCTCAAAAGAGTAGTCAAGAAAGAGAAGTGAGAGTGGGAAGAAGAACAAACCTTTAACATGTCGCCGATGTTACAGACAAATGATCCAGGAATAGGAATGGCTGATATCCAATCGCCACCCAAGTTTCTCACCTTTTTCAAAGTTAAAATCTCTTATATAACGAAGACCACTTCTTTACATAAAACATAAAATCAGAGGAAGATCATCATAATAATATTTACCTGAAGAGCAGTTTTGTCATCATCTTGATTCACAAGAGTTAACAAGCCTGCAGAGAAAAGTGTTCCTCCATTGATACAGAAATCAGAAGTTTAACTTGAATTCACTTCAGGGTTAAACTTAATTACCATAGTCAGTGTGAGCTCCACTGGAACCAGAGCATGGTAAGCAGATAGCCGGAAAAAGGTTGAGTTACTCGAGCGGATACGCGAAAAGCGAATCATAGTAAACAGAAGGAGAAGTAGGAGAAAGTTACCATCCGATATCATTTTCAGGTTGGCCATTTGTGAAGGGAGCACCTGGATAGCCAATAAGACGCATCACCCAAAAAGGGTCACCAGCCATCTTTCCTTCAAACTCATAAGGTGATCCGCCAAGAGCTAAGGAGATCCCTCTCAAGATCTTTCTAGAAAGATCTGAAACCATGAAATATAATCACAAACAATCTAGCGAACAAAACACATAAGAGAAACAGACAAAAAAAGAAGGTAAAAACACCTGTACAGAGCTTAATATACTCCTCCATCAACTCTTTAAACTCTAGAGGATTCTCTGGCCTTTAAGAAACGTCACAAAAACATAAGAGATATGGTCAAAAGACTGAAGCGACATAACCAGATGAATAATCGGATAATAAGATTACCATTGGTTTGGCCCTTCCATGACTTTTCCTATCTCCCCATACTTCCCCTGCTTAAAATCTTTGTAACACTGTCTCATAAGATAACAAAACACATCAGGAGAATCATCATCACATGAAAACATGGCTAGTGCCTAGTAGACACACACACATACAAACACTTACATCAATGGCTTCGTGCATGTCTGGTTTCCCTTTGGTTACATTTTCTCCAATTCTCTGATATCCTCTGTTCACAGAAACATCAATAAACGATCTTTCAAAACAACACTCTATATAGTATTCGATTGTGGAAAAGAATTTGTACATATACACACAAACCTGTATCCAGCAGCTGGAGTCATCTTGATCTTAAGTTTCTCTTCATAAGGAAGCTTAAAGAAGTCACGAGTGATCTCTCTGACTTTATTAATAAGATCCTCTGAAATTCCATGGCCTATCTGCTCAAAATCAGATCTTTTTCAAAACCCAAAACAGAGAAACTCAATTTCGACCATAAAGCTTATAAATTAAACTCTTTTTTTTTTGGTACCACGTAGAAGAAACCGGCGTCCCGACAAGCTCTATCCAGTTGCCGGACAACTTCAACGACGCCGGCATCCTCCGACATGTCGGGATCATCACATTTGAGCAGTAGAGGAGAGATGTCTGCAACAAGCGAGAATTTGAGTGAAGCTTTGATCAAAGCAAAAGAGAATCTAAATTAGGGGTTTTCGTCAGTACCAATGACTGGTAAGGATTTGAAGTCTGTGGCCATTTTCGTTTCCTTTTTTTTTTCTCTCTTCTTCCGATTTTTTTTTTTTAAATGGAGAGAGAATCAGGATTTTTTATTCTTTCCCAATTTAGATCGACACACTATTTTAAGACTAGTTGGATACTTTGGTTTGTTATTAAGGTTCTCTTTTTAAAGATTCGAATCTTTGTACTGCTCCTTCTGGTGAAAGATTCAAGGAATAATCAAATTGCGATTTGATATAATTTCAGTATTCATATATACTAATAAATGAATGATCTTGGATGGAATGTTGAAATTTGTTATATACTTTTTTTTTGTCATCTGAATATTATTGATTAGGGAAAAGGTCAAATTACAAACAACAATGATTATCGTTAGGAGGATGAACTCACAAATGTAGTAAAGAACCTAACATTGTCACTCACAAAAGACAAAGAAGCAAAGGAATACAACACCCCAACAAAAAATTAAATAGATGACGAATGATAATCTCATTCAAAAAGAATGTGCAACCAATAAAGAATCATCGAAACAACAAAAAAACCACTCAAAAATCCGATCAAAACGGAGAAATCTCTTGAACGAGGCGGCTAGGGCAAACCTGCTGGGTTTTTCGCAAAGGGGAGGATTTTTTTTTTTTTGTCAATATATCTTCTTTTCGTTGAAATTTGTTATATAGTCATATATTTTCTTTAAATATTGATTTTTAGCAGATTTTGCACAAATTAAAAAATAATAATTATTATTTTTAAATAGATTATTTTCTCTCACTAAAAAATTATTGTTGGAAACATTTAGCAACAATGGGTAGTTCGGTGGCTATTGAACACATTAGTTACAAGAGTTCATAGATTTTCGTTTAATAAGTATGTTTGATGAAAGGGATAAAAGTCCGAACTTTGTTATATTTATTTTGTAGAGCAGATCGTATAAGTGATATTGATCGAGTCGAACAGGATACAAATTTTGAAAGGAATTTAAACATATGAAATTATTGAGCCGATATCGTTTTGAGACGAACCGAGATCGTTTTAAAGTCGAGCTCCTAAATGTTGAACTAAATGCGGTTACAAGTGGTTGTACACTCTCAATCCTCTCCTCAATGGCTCATCCACGTTAAATGAACAATGTGCTTCCTATTTATAGGATAGGAAGTTCCACCACCTTAATTTCTCAGTCTTTAATGGATTTCATGGACTTTTTCTTTATTTCTTTCAAACAAACTTAGATGAATTTGGGCCGAATAGTTGCTTATATTCGGCACACCTCCAACAATTATGAATCAATAATTATTTAATAAATATAATTATTTTTAATTATTGTATTTTGAAGGTTACAATTTATCAATAAAAATAAAGAGAAAAAACTAAAAATTAATCTTTATGAAAAAAATAAAAAGGTAAAATATCAATATTTTATGAAGAGAGAGATTATTTTATTAAAATCATGTAATTTGGTCGTTCCATAGTCATCACTAATGATAGTGATTTGATCCGATAGCAGTAACAAAAAACAAACAAATTTAAAAGACCTAGACAGACACACACAAAAAGTGCTCAACACGATGATTCTGATAATAACATTGACGATTATAATGAAAAGATTTAAGACGTGTCTGGTAAGAATTAAGTCTTTTCATTATAATTTTTTATAATTTTGTCTATCCATATATAGAACATGTTAAATTAGTTTCCCCAAAAGTCAAATTGAGTATTTCTACTTTGGTTAAAAGAATAGTTTTATTTGGTTGGATTTGTATATAAGTCCCTGAATTTTGCTTTAAATGGATTTGATTGAGATAGATAGATCAATTCGATTAAAATAAAGTCTTCACATATATCCAAGTTTAAAATAAACGTCTCTTCGATTCTAGTAGAAAAAGTAAATAAGTGTATATTTGGTTTGATTAATATACCCTTCTCTAGTTTTTTTACTTGAAATCTATTTGAGTGAGAGAATAGAAAATCGATTTGATTAAAATTAAAATCTTCACATAGATGATAGATATCCAAGATTGTAAACGAAAGAAAACATTATCTTATGCACGACGTCTCTCATTTCTAAGACAAAGAAGAAACAGAGCGTTTCTTACGACCACTGCAAAACTGCGTGCTGTTTTTATCCATCTTATCCAACACGTAGTGCGCAAGCAAATCATTAGACTCGACAAGATTCTCTCGGCACAAGAACTCATCGCCACAAAGCCTCTCAACGTCTCTGTAATAGTCATGCACAAACACATGCGTCTTCGGATTCCCGCCCTTTTTGCTCCGAGCAAGAACCGCCGCCGTGAAAATCGACGACATCCTCCCCGGTCCATCGTTAGCGTCGCCACGTGGCCCGTCCACGAAGATGATGTCCCAATCAACATCGTAGACGTGATTTGGCAAATCGTTAAGACCGAGTTTGCAATCTGAGAAGAGAAGATTCTGCACGGGACGACACTCGTTTCCCGCCGCTTCTTTCGCCGCCGTGACGAGCTCTCCGGCCTCGTGAGCTTTGGTCGTGTATTGAACGTCGAACACGTCGATCTCCGGGTGGATTTCTTCAAAGTAAGCCGCGTAGTAACGATTCTCCTCGACGAAGATCGTCCGACCGTTGTGGTTTAACGATTTCCAGAGGAGAGTCTCGTGTGTGAGTCCGAAGACGAGGAGATTACATGGTTGAGAGCAGCGGCGGATGACGTCGGAGATTGATTTCATCTCACCGTAAGACATGTGGAAACTGTCGTTGGATCTAGACGCGTAGTGAAGCAATGCGTTGATGGCACTCGTTGGTAAATTGGAATTGGAGTTGGAGATCGGTGTCGGAGATGATGATCCTCCGGTGACGACGGCGGCTACAGCGGCGGCGACGGAGGAGTTTTTGGAAGGGATTGTGTCTCTAGTGTAGAGGAGAGTGAGGAGGAACACGATAGTGAAGAAAGAGACGAAAGCGAGAAGCCAAAGACGAGTCGTGCTCGTTTGTTTTTGGATGTAAGGATGAAGAAGAATGAGTTTTGTGTTCGTGTTCGCTGGTCCGTTCTTCATTGTTTCTTTTCTTAATTATTATTCTCTTTTCTCTATTTTATTTTTCTGTGGATTTTAGAGGAAGATGAGGAATTGAGGATTGAAGGATGGTTTTAAGATTTGTCAGAGCCAGAAAAAATGGGTTGATTTAAAAGGAAGTGAGTACTGAGTAGTTTTGAGAAATGTGAAGTATAAGCAAACAAATTGTATTAGCACAGTAGAGGAATGAATAAAACATTATGTTATATAAGTTCTTATTAATATTCTAAAAGTTTAAATCTTGGAATTCATATTAACATTGTTTTTCCATTATATATTTTTTTTCTTTCGTTATCTATATCATTTTTAACGTGGATGTGTGAGGTGGTTGTATGTATACGTGTAGGAGTTTTGGTCATTGCGAGAGACACAAGATCTAATTACAGACTAAAAGTCTCTGTCCCTTATTGCTTTGGTTTATTTATTAAGGAAACAGCCCAAAACTACTAGAGAAAAAAACATACACACAACAACACATCGGAACAATACAATAATATTGAATATAAATATTAAACAATCATTTTGCGTTTAGCCACCTTTGGATTGATACATTGTGTTCACATAGTCAATAATTTTGTTCGAAAATTAACTTTTTACAAGTTACAAGGGAATTTTATTTTTAAAAGGTTAGTTCCTTATTTCGTATTACATCATACAAAAAATATTAAGTAAATGATGATTTAGTTTATTAGGATAGTTTAATGAGAAAATTGGGGTAATTAGGTAGTTTCCAAGTTTTTTTTGTGATTTAATTAGTTAAAAAAATTTTTTTTGCAAAATATATAGTTTTTAGGGTAGTTTTCAATTTATTACTCCTATTTTTCTCTTAAACTACCATAAAAACTACATATGTTGCAAATTAAAATTAAAAACTATCTTAACATCTTATAAAAAACATAAAAAAAAACTACCTAATTTGCAAATACACCCTAGTTTAATTTGTTTAAATACATATTTATAATATTTTAGTTACAAGAATGCAAGTCCATCAAAGGATGAATTTTAAGTTAATAAAATAATTAACTTTGATCGAATATAGCAAATAGACTCCGATGATGGTCATCTATATTTTGTCCTTCCTTTACCTTCACCGCCCAAGTGTTTGCCTCATAACGCTTGCTCTATTAGAGAGACTCATAACCAAGCCCAAATAAAGCTTAATAAGCTATTATCTTGCTTTAGAAATCTCTTCATTCTCTACCAATCCTCGATACATAAAGAAAAGCCTTAAATAAGAAGCCTATTAATAATTAGCCCGTCCTAAGATATGGCCCATTCAGTTTGTGTTTACTATCAACAATGCGACCCGCCTATAAAATGTAACTTAAAATGTAATCGCAAAAATAATTTAAGATTCGTTATTTTATTGTATGATGGTTAGGTACAAATAATAGTATAGTATTTCGTCGGGTAAGAACGAATGTGAACGTACGATGTCCTTTTCATTGTACCAATACAAAATTTACAATGACGATCCAAATTTGTTAGGTATAGTTTGCAAAACAAGCGATGTTTCTATCTCGTTTTCATGTGTATTTTTCTTTTGTCATCGTCTACTTATATATTGTAAAAACAACAATTATATCGTATAGCACATGCGTGGGCGGTTCTGAAAATACCATTAAGGGCCGATTGTTTTTCAATCTTTTGGAGTTGTTTCACGTATAATTCAATTATGAGAATTTGACAACAACAAAAAAATCAATTATGAGAACTTCCTTAAAATTATGAAAACTTCAATTATTGAGTTCCTTTCCTAATAAATTATAACAATATATTAACTCTCCTCAGATTGAATATCAGAGACGAGAGAGAGATAAATCAGATGTAGAAAAACAGAGAGATTAAGAAATACTTGTGTTTACTGAATGAATGCATCAACCTTACAACTGTACATATTTAGCTTATATACAAAAATTAAAGAGATCAGTCACACTTATCAGCTAATTAACATACTAACTGATTAATGTAACTAACTCATATAACCAATCTTACTCTTATTTGTAATTTTGAAACGGTATTTGATAATGAATATTATATTTTTAAAAGACTGATTATATTTATAATGAAATGGTATTTGATTAACAAAATATACACATAGTGCTCTGTTATAGTTGAACGTGTAAAATTTTCTAGACTACGTTATAAGTTTTTTTGATAAAGACTACGTTATAACCATATGCTTTTTTTTTTTGGCAGGGACTACCAAATACCTACCCACCACCACAGCAATTTTTTTTACTTAGGTCAACAAAATTATAGAAAAATAAATTATATATTTTATAAATGGTTAGTCTTCTATATATTGTACTTCACTCAAATAAAATTTCCAAATACAAGTTTTAAATTGCTTTTAAGATATTTATTATTAATTTTTAAAATTTAAATAATATTTATTTAATTTACAGACAAAATTAAATGTGTACAGAAAAACCAAAAGTATAGAAATTAATAAAATTAATTCAAAATTTTTGAATTATGGGCTATGGCCCAAGAAAGAAATATTGAAAGCAAAAAATAAGTTCAAAAAGTATTATTGAACGTAAATCAGGGGATCAACTTAAGATTCATAAACCAAATCAGCCATTTTCACTAACTAACCTTAAACAAAATATTTTTTTCCCTAATTTTAAGGGTTGTCAACTGACCACCCTTCTTTCAATGTGGGTCTGTCACTGCACCACCATATATGTAAATCTTGATATACTTTGAATTTGATTATCCGTTGTTAACGGTAACACATATAAATATGTATACTTTTCTGATAAAATGTAACACATAGATTTTGTTTCCCGATCAGTGAAATGGAAGATCCAAAGGCGCATGGCCTGTGGGTCAATTATAAATTCGTGTCTTTGTTTACGTTTCTATTTCATTTTCATACATTCCATATTATGTAACCGTAAAAAAAAAAATGATCACAAATAAAACTAAATACGTGTAAAAATTAACTCGTATGTTAAATAGTAACAAATGACCTTAACTTATAACAGATAATTGATTTTGCTTACATCTGAAAAACACTGTAAAATTATTTAATTTTTTTTAAAAATAATCCATTTATATATGCATGCATACACACGCGTGCCATAGATTACATATTGAAAAAAGATTATCAGAATAATAACTGACAGATGCTCTGTTCCGTAACACAAACACTCACAAAATGACACTCTTCTTCTACTCTCTTCTCTTCCTCTTCCTTCTCCTCCGTATCTCCGCCGTAGATCATCTCCCGGCGACGAACTTCTTCAACTCCTTCTTACCACCCGATGCCGTTGCGTTACTCTCCTTCAAATCCACCGCCGATCTCAACCACAAGCTTTTATACTCTCTCACCGAGCCTTACGACTACTGTCAATGGCGCGGCGTCAAGTGCGCTCAAGATCGCGTCGTTCGTCTTGTTCTCGACGGCGTTGGACTTCGAGGATCTTTCTCTCCGGAGACTCTTAGTCGTCTTGATCAGCTTCGTTTTCTTAGCCTTGAGAATAACTCGCTCTCTGGTTCGATTCCTGATCTATCTCCTCTCGTCAATCTCAAATCCCTAAACCTAAGCAGAAACGGTTTCTCTGGTACTTTCTCTCCTTCGATTCTCTTTCTTCGTCGGTTAACCGTACTCGATCTATCGTATAACAACTTCTCCGGTGAGATTCCGTCTGAGATCAATTCTCTGAGTCGACTCAGTTCTTTAAATCTCGAGTTTAATCGATTCAATGGCACTCTCCCACCGCTGAATCATTCCTCTATGGTTACATTTAACGTTTCCGGTAACAATCTCACCGGAGCAGTTCCGATCACGGCGACTCTGTCACGATTCAACGCGTCTTCGTTCTCGTCTAACCCTGGGCTCTGCGGTGAGATCATTAACCGATCCTGCGGTTCACGTTCTTCTTCTCCGTTCTTCGGTTCACCAAAACCAAACGCCACGTCATCATCATCTTCTTCTTCGTCTCAAGCTCCGATTAGCCAAACAACCCAAACCGCGCAGAACGATGGAGCAGCGATGACTACTCCGCCTGTTGTTATAAAGAGCAAAAGTGGTTGGTTGGTGCTTGGTTTCACCATTGGCCTCGCTTCTCTAATAGTCCTCGGTCTCTGCCTCGTCGTGTTCTCGTTAGTTGTGAAGAATCGGAGAGACATCGACGACGACGACGTGATGATCTTTGAACCGAATCGAAAACGAGATACAACGTTCACGCAACCTCCAACAGAATCTCATATCTCAAATTCAAATTTCAAATCTCAGAAGCGGGAAGAAGAAAACAAAGACATCAAAATTCAATTTAAATCCAATGAGACGTCGCAAAAGCGAATCCCGAGGAACGGAGATCTGATTTTCTGCGGAGGAGAAGGTGAGTCCGGTGAAGCCATGTACACACTTGACCAGCTGATGCGAGCTTCGGCGGAGCTTTTAGGAAGAGGATCAGTAGGGACGACGTATAAAGCGGTGATGGTTAACGATCTGATCGTGACGGTGAAGAGATTTGCTCCGTCTAAAACAGTGATTACTAGTGATTTAGCGTTTGAGAATCAGATGGAGATAGTTGGTGGACTTAGGCATCCGAATCTTGTTCCGGTAAAAGCTTATTTTCAGTCAAACGGAGAGAGACTTATCATCTACGAGTACCAAACTAATGGAAGTCTCTTCAATCTTATTCACGGTAATCTTCATCATCATCATCATCTCTAAATCTTATTCACGTTGGTAACGTTAGTGTTTTAGTTAAACTCACTGAGTCACACCTCCGAGTTGTTTTCTAGTTAAAACAAATATTATATTGGTCTCAATCAAATTGAGGTGACAGAGAGGTATTGGTAAAAAGCAGAAACCTTTTTTGTGTGTAGACATGTCTCGTTAATGGGTTTTTGGGACCTTTGGTGCAGCTTTATCACTTCAATGAACTCTAGACTTGACCACATAGAGACAATGGCGGAGTTTATTATTAAATAGGTAGAAGACAGAAGAATCTGTTAGAAATCTGTGCTATTTTCACGTGAAAACTTCAGTCATTTGTCAGGAATTTGGTGTGTTTGTCTTACGACTTGAGTTCGAGTGGCTTAATCATAGTGGACTCTTCTATGATTGGAAGTGTTCCCATTACTTAAACTTATAGTAAAAAAAGTATTTTCTTTTTTTTATCTTGTTGTCATTTTGATCTGCATCGATTGACTAATGACTCTGTTTTTATCCCTTTGGTATCTAAGGTTCAAGAACATCAAAGGCAAAGCCATTACACTGGACATCATGTTTAAAGATAGCAGAAGATGTTGCTCAAGCACTACATTACATCCACCAATCAACTGCACAATTCCATGGAAACCTTAAGTCTACTAACATCCTCCTCGGTCACGACTTCGAAGCTTGTCTCACAGATTACTGTCTTAGTGTCTTAACAGACTCATCAGTCTCTCCCAGTGATCCGGACATCGCTTCTTACAAAGCACCAGAGATCAGGAAATCAACAAGCAGTCGTCCCACGTCCAAATGTGATGTATACTCGTTTGGGGTCTTCATCTTAGAGCTATTAACCGGTAAAACCGCTTCGAGGCAACCCTTTATGGAGACTAATGATACGTTGGATTGGGTAAGAGCAATGAGGCAAGAAGAGGAACGGTCAAAAGAAGAGAATGGGCTTGAGATGATGACTCAAACGGCTTGTCTTTGTCGTGTGACATCGCCAGAGCAAAGGCCGACGATGGGAGAAGTGATCAAAATGATTCAAGAGATTAAGGAGAGCGTTGTGATGACTGAAGAGAACGAAAAATTCCTCTGACCAATTGTGTGAGTGTTGAGGGGTTTTACTTGGGAGCAAAAGAGAATATTAAAAGTGTAAATTTTGTTAAGATGCGTAGGGGGATTTTTGTTTTCTACATTCGGAAAATCTCATATTTTGGGCGGTGGAGCTAACGTGCACCACGGACACGTGTGAAAGAAAAGAAGTATATTCCTCCAACATGGTAATGCAAGTTGAAATTTGTTTTTATTCGGCGCCAAAGTAACGACCTCTAATAGTAGTTGGTAAAATTCTTTTTTTTTTTTTTTAATAAAGGAGTTGGTAACTTGATGTGTCTGTAAGAATTTTTTTTAAAGATTTTTTTTTAAGTAAAAATAGTTCGTGTTTGAAATTCGGATCCACGGCTATTTTTAATGGGTAACTTCAATCAGGATTTTAGTTTGTTTTAAAATTATATTAAAATTAAAATTTAATAAAAATAGATTCAATAGGAATTTTTTTATCAGACAAATTTTCAATATATTTTTTATTTATTTGGCTAATATTGGATTTTAAATGTAAATAAAAATATTATTTTATCCGAAATACCTATTTTTATTTAGGGTTAGTTAGGAAATTAAGTAGTTTTAAAGTTTTCATTAGTAGATTAGATATTTTTAAGTTTTTATTTGAGGAATTGGTAGTTTTTAGAGTTTTTTTAAAAAAATAGATGGAAGTTTTTATTTATCTCTATCTCTCATCCCTCTTTCTCATATCTTTATGACTTTATCTCTCTTAAAACTTAAACTACCTTAAAAACTATCCTATTTTTTACTTAAAAACTACCCAATCACCCATTTCTTCTTTTTATTTATAGCTTAAATTCTTAAAATTTGGTTTGGATCCACTGTGTACACCTTTACTTGTCTATTTCCATTAATTCAACCTACCATCTATTCTCTTTACCTAATTGACTAGCAATTTATGAGTCTTTTTCTTTTAATTTGTTATTGGTAGACCAAGATTTTGTTCTCATCTCTGGAACCATTTCAAAATAGCCTTTTAATATCACCATATGTTATTGAAGTTTTCTGGATTTAATTTGATAGGTTTAAGTAGTGTCTTTGTTTTAGAATCAGAATAAAAATTTCTCATTTGTTGTTCTTAGGTTTTTTGAATCCCCATAAGAGGGGTTCGGGTTTCAATTTTGTCACCTCAGAATTGAAATTGAATTGTTTATTAGTACTATTAGCGTTTTGATCGGGTCTTCTCGCTTATCATGGCTGAAATGTTTTAGGGATTTTGATTTAATTTTGTTAGTATGCCTTATCAGTTATTTAGTGAAAAATCATACCTGTGTTTTAGTTTATTTTTATTTGTTAAGACTGTATATGTGTAACCGATATATAGATGGAACACAATTATGATAAATTCATCAAAACACATAATTGTGTTCCATCTATATATCGGTTACACATATACAGTCTTAAACAAATAAAAATAAACTAAAACGCAGGTATGGAATATGGGGCTAAATATGTATAGTATCATCAACTATACAATTAACATTTACTATACAATATACCGTTTGTAAATGTAAAATTCAAGGCAATTTACATTTATAAATCACAAGAACAAACAAACAAACATATCTTTTTATCTTTTTATATTTGCTTTTAAAAGAACAAAATAGGCTATTAAAAGGCTATTTTGATATTTTCCACTTTGTACCAACAATGTGCATATTTATCTTTTTATATTTGCAACTTGTAATCTATATTTACTATTTTGGTTGAAACAATACCATTAACACTTCATATTTGGAGATATTAACAGGTGTGAAAACATAAATCAACACTATCACTTTGTTACTATCATTTTTGTGTTCATAAGAAAAATAAGAGGTGACTTAACATATTAAATGAAAAGGTGCAACAATATATAGGCTATGAATGTTTAAGAGTTTTTAAGTGGTTATTAGATTATAGATTTTGGTTTTTAGATTTTATCTTTTGGATTTTGCTTTTTAGATTTTTCAAAAGAGAAAGTAGTATAAATGGAATTTATAAACAAAAATCTAGTTCAAAAACTAAAAAAATTTGGTTTTTGGATTTTGTTTAGAAATTTGCAAAATCTCTTTGAATCTATAGACTCCATATTTATTAGAGAATCCACTTTTTCATAATCTGGATTGGATAATTAGGCCCTAAAGTAGTAAGGTTAGACATTACGTTCATATATATTATCCAATGAATGTGATCTAGTGAATTGGAAAAAAAAAAAACATCACCCTGTTTTGTGAAAAAGGCAAAATCTTAGATATTATGAATATGCAGTTGAAACTATATTCTATCTTACTTTTAATTAGAAAATGTCTCTATGTATTGCATGAATATGAAATAAATATAATTAAAGATATTCTATTTTAAAACTAAATATATATTGAAATATGTTTAGTTACTTTTAATTTAAATTAATATTTTTATATTTTATATTATATAATTTTATTGTTTATAGTAAAGAATTTATATAATTTCACCGATTAGACACAAGTCACCAGCAATTGCAGAGAATTCATTGAATGTTCAAAAATAGCAAGAGACACCGAATCAGACAGAGGCTTCACATCAGTAGGTTCTCGTGTATACTCAAAACGACACAGTTTTGTTAAGTGGAACCAAAGTGGGCCAAAATAACTGCAAGCCCATTCAAGCTAGAGAAAAACAAAAGCCTGCTAACAAAACATAACAGCTTCAGATGCAACGGTCTTCCTCACCTAAAGACAAGACAAAACAAAAGAATATTCAAGCTGTATGCTTATCTAAAACTTATGCATTTAGGGTTTTTTTTGTATCCAGCCTATATAAATGGATAAACTAGTAATCGTGAAGGTTATGGTGAAATGAATGAAAAGAAAATTTTATTCATCTTCTTCCGCTTAAATTTTATTCTCTTCAAACTTCAAAAGAATAAGGTCAATAAAAAACATTAGCAATTAAATTATGTAGATTTAGGTGTTGTAAAATAGTTTCTCTAAAATTTTAATTAAACTTTAAACTTAATTAAATTAGTTTATCATAAAGTAATTTGATGTTAATTTTTTTACTTCAAATGAAGAGAAAAGAGAGACGTCATCATTTTAGATTTTTTAACAATCTGAATCATCACTAGCTTCTTGTCATTGATCTGCATTGACTAACTAATGACTCTGTTTATATACCTTGGTCTCAATATGTTTTCCATATAATCCAGGTTCAAGAACATCAAAGGCACTTGACATCATGTTTAAAGATAGCAGAAGATGTTGCTCAAGCACTACATTACATCCACCAATCAACTGCACAATTCCATGGAAACCTTAAGTCTACTAACATCCTCCTCGGTCACGACTTCGAAGCTTGTCTCACAGATTACTGTCTTAGTGTCTTAACAGACTCATCAATCCCTCCCAATTTAGAATTATATTGAAAGTTAAAATTTAAAATAAATAGATTCAGTATGATTTTTTTTAGGGGTGGACAAAATAACCTTAACCGAAAAATCGAACTGAACTGAACCGTAAATTTGTAATTCGGTTCGGTTTTGGTTTTGCTTAAAAACTCGTTCGGTTACGATAATAAAAGTTATTTCGGTTTCGGTTTTGGTTCGGTTTAAAACCGTAAAACCACGGGTTTTTTTTAATATTTAAATTTACTTTTTACATATGTTTAAATAGATATTTATGTTACTTTTTTAATTTTTTTTAACAAAAGTACCTTAAAACGGTTGCACAAAATAAATAATAAAAAAATATATACAAAAACTCTAGATATATAAATATCTTATATATAATTTAATTTTTTAGATCATTCATTTATTTTTTATTAGAGATTCATCAAATTTTTTTTGCAAGCCGCGTCATTAGATTTGACTTCCATTCTCTTTAAGTTTTCTAATAAAATCGATTTTGAGTTTTAATTTTTTAATTGTTCGATTTTGAATTTTGAAAGTTTAAAAATTCAAATATAATTACAAATTCATTGTATTGATTTTGAGTTTTTAATTATTATTTTTTATAAAATCATGAAATCATCTACAAAAGCCAAAACCGAAACCAAACCAGACCGAACCGAATTAATTACGGATAAAACCGTAAACCGAAGAAAACCAAACCGTATTTCAATCGGTTTCTAAATGGTTTTGTTTTCTATAGAACCAAAAACCCGTAAAACCGAACCGGAACCAAACCGTAAACCGGATTGCCCACTCATAATTTTTTTTATCAACATATCAAATCTGGTGGGCGAGTCGTTTTGGTTTGAGAAAGGAGCACCGGCCGAGCCGAGGAACGCCTTCTATTTGACATCCCTTTCACCTGGCGGCTAAACCATCCGTTGATGATTTGATAACTTTATTGGGTTGTTTGGGGCACAACAAGTTCCAGCAGTTGGTTTGTTTCTTGGTATGGAGCGAGTATTTACCATATTGGAAGAACGTGACAAGCAACAAAATGAAGAGACTTTTGGACAAGCATTATTCAAACTTTATAAAATAGAAAAAAAAAAAAAAACTGAAATTGAAATTGCTCAATGGAGCTTTGTTAGTGCAAGTAAAGTAAAAAGAAAGAAGCTTTATTTAGAAAGACACCATAAAGGTAAGGAAGGAGAGTTGCTCCAAATCACAACTCTCAAGGTTCACCTCATTGTTCTCATTACATAACCCTTCTTGTCTAGATAACCTAATTCCTTGGGCTTGTATGAGGTTTGTTCAATGTCATTAAACTCATCATCTTGAGCTTGTTATGTTTGCTTTAATACTGTGTACACCTTTACTCCTGTGGTTACCTACTTACACACTAATGTTTTTTTAGTGTGAATCAATCATAAGCATACATCAAAAAGAAAAGGCTCTCATGTATATATACAGATGTATTCCGAGTTAGTGACTCAATGTCGATTCCACGAGTGATTATCATCATCGTCATGAGTCTTAGACATGAAAAGCATAGAGGTCTCACCATTATGCTTTATCCATTCAGAGAGTTTCCATGGTTTCTGCCATTTCCATTTAAACTGAAGCAGCCATTGATGGTGACTTCTCTTCCACTTCCATAGCTTCCCACCACTCTGTACCATTTTCTTCATTGCTTTCATCTTCCTCGTCTCTTCTAATAAAGCTTCTGATTCTCTCACCGAGACATTTACTATACCCGGCCCTGCGTATTTGAAATGCTTTGTTGCTCGATGATAAGAAGATGGAGACGATGGGTCGCTAACGTTATTATCTCCATAGTGCTTTGATGAGCTTCTTGAACTTCCCTGCAAGAAATGAAATTTTGCAAATTTTTTTTAAGAGAAATTCCTACAAAAGTGTTTTCGATTTTCATATTGGAAAAGAAGGATTAAAGTTAAAAACCATGTACGAGGATGACGATGATGAAGCTAGCGCAATGGACAATGTTTGTTCCCTTGTCTTTTTCTCTTTAAGTATCTCTCGGTTCTGGAGTTCGGTTAGTTGTAATAAGCAGAGGAGGTCATTGAGTTGTTCCTTCTTCTCCTTGATGTCTCTGTCTTTCTCCCAAGATTTGTACCTGTTTGATGTTTGAGCAGGACAACATCAACCTTCCATTTGGGGAAATAAAGCATCGTTTCGTCCCAAAGTTTGTATTTTTACTTTAGTTTTTTATGTTCGGGTTTAAGAGTTGTTACCTTGCTTCAGCAGCGGAATCGAACACATATTGAAGTAAACACTTGGCATCAGTCATGGACTGAATGTGGTTCCACCGAGTCTTAGCATGTAGGCTATGCTCTCTTTCCTCTGCTTCTGAGAGCTGAGAAGCCATGGCTGTTAGAGCATTTGAGGAAACATCTAACATGCTCTCAAGAGAAGCTATTCTCTCCAATCTTGTGTTTGGTGATAAAAATCTGACAAACGGAGAAAAATAAACTTGTCATAATAAATTGAACCAATCCATTCCCAAGCAACTTCATAGTTAATGTTACCTAAACTGTCCATTTTTCTCTCGATGAGGACTTGAGGCAAATTCAATCTCTTGTTTCAACGAGGCTAACTCTTCAGCCAATGCAGCTCGTCTGTATGCAACCAAAGTAGATTATTGATTAAAATTTTCTGGGAGAAAGAAGTTTGCAGCTAACAACATGACTGAAACAGAGTTTTGAAGACGCACACTTGGATTTGCTTTTCATATTGATAACGAACTTGATGTACTTTTGCCATAACCTCTAGCTCGTTATCAAGCCACTTCCGCCGAGTTTTTTCGTTCATCTGCAAAGATTATGAAAGGAAACAGTTGATACTTGTGCAGGATGGTGAGTCCTTAGCTAAATTAGAAGTTCTTGTTACCTGTCTGGTTGGTTGGACATTGGCAATCACTGGAAAAGAAAGCAAAGGATTATGACAGAAACAAGAACAAAACAAAGTGTGTTTCGACAAATAGGTTTACCTGATATGTCACGCGGTGAAGATTTGCGAGCTTCCAGTAGCTCTTTAAGTCTTTTTGTAGCCATTGCTGCTTCCTCTGTTTTTCTCTGAAGAACCTGCAAGACATTTAAGATGCATTTTCTCTTGAGATTCTTAGTTCGCCACTCGGATTGGATATTTTCAGAAATGTTTCTCTAAAGCAGGAAAAAGAAAAATATTTCATAAGATCCTTACCATTTTTTGACGTCGATTGAGAGTTTCGAGTTTGAGTCTTTCATGCTCAGTCTTTCTTCCTTCTTTCTTTAGCTACCCAAAAACAATTAAAACGTCCAACATAAGATCAGTACAAGTTTAAAAAAAATTTGAAGGACACTAAAGAGATGATGAAGTGAATGGAGATAATGTACCTGCAACAATTCCTTCTCTTGAGAAGCTTTCCATTGCCGGAATTGTTCAGCTTCTTGTTTCATCTTCTGTTGTAGTTGAACCTATATAAGAAAACACCAGAACATAGGTCAAAAAGAAGATCAAGATGATGTAATCTAGTATTAGAGAAATAATCCTCCAGCTGCAGCTGAACAAAGAAGCAACCTTCTGAGACTTAATGCACTGTATCTCAGCTTGTAAACGCTTTGCTGCATCTTCACTTTTTTGCTTTTGTTTCAAGATCTCAACTTGATTTTCTTGTTTCTTCTTAAGATTTGAAATCTGTGTCTCGAGTGCTTTTAGTTTATGTGCATGTTTATCTCTTGCAACTTGTGCTTGTCTATCAGAACTTGCAGCAAGTTCCTCAACTTCAGCCAATAATAGATCTCTCTCAACCTGTAAACGTTACTCATGACTCAGGTATTAAAACTTAAGTAAAATATCAACGAGCAAAATTAGAATGTTTTGCTTCACCTGTACAGTTCTTTTCTCTTTCTCAAGTTCCATCATTTTCTTCTCGAAGTGTTGTCTGATAGTTTCAGTTCCAACCCCACATATTTTCATCTCGGACTGCAAATAGAAAAATCATAAGATTATCAAAATAATCCAATCTTTATCAATAGGAACAGAAAACTTCAATTGTGTAAGAATAAACCTCTTTCTCCTCCAGACGTTTACTTAGCTCATTTAGTTCTTTGCCCATGTTATTCTGCCTTAGTGCATGTTCCCACTCTTCTGCTGCTCCAATATCTTCAGATATTCCACCTTGAATCAGAAAAAAAAATTCAAAGCTAAAATAGGGGTAGGAGAATGCGGATGCATTTTCATGAAATAAGTTTCCAGAGAAGCCAGTTTCCAAAAACCTGATGTTGCTTCACTCATTTCATAATCTGAATCCATACTTTCGAATCCCCTTTTGAGACCATCATCTTTTGGGAAAATTACACCATTTTCCTGAGGTGTATTATATGATCATGAACAACTCTTGTTTTCAGCAGTGAAAGAAGACTGCCAAATAAAAACCATTGTGATTCCCTACTCTATACAGAAATTACATGTGCATCAATATTGCAATAGTCAAGAGTAGCTCTATTGCTGAGATAGATGTGAAGTTCTCGTGAAAGCTTCTCATTGGCAGATTCTAGCTTCATGATCTTCTCTTGCATAACCTTTACGATGGAACTATATACTATTATTGATGAGAAGTTTAGAAACCTTTTGACGAATTTCAGTAGAATTTATAAACCTGCGTTTCTTCTGATGGAGTTGCCCCACGAGCACAAAGTGCAGCTTGTAGATATTGCAACTCTTGACGCATCTTTTGCATCTCAGTACATATTAAGTCTTTATTGGCCTGAAATAAACAAGTATCTCCTGTTAGAGCTCCCAAGTGTACATATTTAGTCCTCTTTAATTTTTTAATTTTTGCTCATGTGAATTTTTTTTTATTATGTTAGCTTTGTCTGCAGAATTGAAAAATCAGCTAAGATAGTTCCTTGGTGCTTACAACAGGCTTGTTCTGAATATTCCGAGCACGATTTGCATATTTGAGCGTGTTAAGAGTTTCTTCAGCATTGATGTCAGCAGGACTGATGCAAGCTACAAAGAATAACACCAACAGAGAGAGATAGTTGAAATGTCAATTGATATGAGATGTCCAGTGAATTAACTCATACAACTTAGGAGTTTACCTATCATGACTGTTTTACTGTTTCCACCAAGAGAATCCTGCAGTAATGTAAAAGACATCTTTAATGGAAAAAATTTCACATGAATCATAACATGACTAAAAATTAGAGAATATTCATTCTTCAAAAATTTATACAGATATTTACTGGCCAATAAAGATTATCTACTGTTAGAAAATTTATCTATAATGATAATGAATTCTTCTACATAATAGAATCTAGAGGTGCAAAGAGAGAAATAAACCTGCAATATCCGAGTAAGTTTACTATCACGGTAAGGAACATGAGCACCTTCTTTACGCTTTTTTTCGTCCCCAAGTGCACTGATGACATTACCAAGTGCAAGAAGCCCCCTATTGATGTGAATTCCTGTTTCAGAAAACAAAGAAGAATTGGGTTTTAAGATGCAAGTCATTGTTCTCAAGAGGATGTAAGATGGGAAGTCATTTTTCACAACCTTCTTTCAACCGAACACCGCCTGAACCTGTCCTCTTAGCTCTTTCAGATCCAGCAAGATCCACTAGATGAAGCTTGGCACAACAATACTCCTCACCCATATCCTCATCTACGGTGTCTTTAACCACTGAGATCGAAGGAATTTTTCGCATCTGTTCTAAGGTGATCGTGAAGATGGCATGTGACCGACTTTTGACATCACACATAACAAAACCATGCTAATACATTAGGATGCATTCAAGTAAAATTATAGTATAAGATTAAATTTTAGTCTTATTAAGGAAATGGAAACAGAAAGAATGATTAAGAACTATTTATGATGCTTCTTTTTACCATTTCTAATCTTCCCATTTTCGGCAATGTTCAATATATCTACGTTCTAATACTGGCTAAGGATCATTAACAGTAAATGAAAGCCACTTCTTGCTTCTTATGGAAAGTTTTGGTCTCAAGTAAAAGATTCTCACCTAGACTGATTATTCATATTTGTGCTCCCAGTCGCTCTGGTTAGAGATCCTTGCTCAAGACAGGAAGCCATTTCTTCTTTAGTAGATATGGGTACTTCAGTTGCACCCGATAGCGTTATTACCCCGTTTGGCGATTCACGAATCTGTACAGGCGACTTACTAAGACCAACCTTTCCAGGGGTTCCATTGGCTAGTCTGTTAAACGGCACACTATCCAGCAAATCCAGAACTTCTTCTTTTAGAATCTACAGATGAAGATCTCAGTTAATATCCATGCAAATATTAATCTAGACAATTGAAAAGGCAAGGCTGACAATTGACAAAGACAGAGATAAACTAGTTTTATGTGTTAGATTGTGAAGAGCATAGCAACCAACTAACGATACCTCGATGAAAGAGACATGTAACTGGAAACCCATTTGGAGCTTCACCGAATCAATTTTATTGAACAAAGCACTCATAACTTGAGGAATCAACCCATTGCTTGTACCATCTTTAAAAGCAGTCCCCATGGTATATGTTTTTCCAGATCCTGTCTGCAACATTTATGTAACTTAAATGGGAAAAAAAACACAAAACTAAACCAGCTAAAACCAATGTTCCAATTTATAAACTATTATGTACCTGACCATAAGCCAACACAGTAGCATTATATCCATGAAACAAACCATCAACAAGAGGAGCAACACATTCTTCAAACATCAATGAAGATGAAGAACCATTACTTCCATAGACATGATCAAATGTGAAAGAATGTGTTCCCATTTGCACCTACACCATCAATGAAACAAACATTTCAAACAATCCATTGAGCAAACAAAAAAATATCTCAAGTCCAAAAAGCTTATGTTTAAACCCATTCCATAAGCAAATCCCAGGAAAATTAGTAATTTAATACGTTAACAATGCTTATTGACTTATCAACCACAATCACAGTAGCAACACAGACATATTATTGCATTATATTCTTATTTATATATGGAAAAGAAAAAAATTGACACTGTTTTATAAGAAATAAAAATATTAAATGATTGTGTCAGAGTTTGAAACTTGGATTTTGATCCGGATCCAAGAGAAGCGTGAACAACGACGAATGCAATTTAACACCATCGGAGAAAAAAAAGAACAGACGAAACTGATCGAAAAAACTCACCTGAGGCGTTACCGGAGAAACAGAAACGCATTCTCTGCAACCTTGAGCTATCTCGTCTCCGATCAAAGGACGAAGGTTAACCGCCACTTTTACGCAACAGCTCTCCGGCGATGACGATGGTGGAGGAGAAGAAGAAGATGATAAGGAAGAATGTGATTCCATTCTCTTAAACGAGTATGAGTGGGATGAGAAAATTTGAAGGAGAGATGGATGAATCAGAGTCTTAATTTCGTCTTCAATAATGAGACGAAGTCGCTTCCTCGGGAGAAGAAGAAACGGAGAAGAAAAAGAAGAAGAAGAAGAAGAAGAAAAAAAAAAAGCTACTCTCCACTCTTCTTCTCTCTGGTTTGGGTATACGAGGTATCTTTATATTTCCTTTTTGCCCTCCACGAAACTCTAATTTTACCATTTTTACCCTCCACGTCAGCTTTTTTTTCCTTCTATTTGACTTATTCTATTAAATCCACTGGTCTGTGTGTCTGTATATTGAAACCAAAAAAATCAGATTTATATTCAGATCTGTCAACACTATTTTATTCATTATAAAATTGTTGTTGGGAAAGGAAACAAATATGTTGTTGTTAGATATATAGATTTAATTAATTATTTATTTATGGTACGTGTAAATAGACAAATGGTTGGTCTGTAAAAATCGATGGTTCCAAAGCTGATTGTATTTAATTTTTTTTTTGTAGTTTCCATCGTCTCTTTTAGCCAAAGACAAAAACTACTAAATAATGAAGAGTCAAGACATTCTCGTCTCTGGTCCTCCATCTGCGCGGGAAAATCCCAACAGTGAATACACAAATAAATAGAGAGAAAAAAAAAAAACTTATTATAGATTATTTTCCAAATATTCTGGGGACCACTGTACGCTCCCTTTGGGCCTTTATTGGGCCCTACCTCACATGTCTTTCTGCAGGGCTCATTAGTTCGTTTGTATTAGTTTTTATCCATTTTTATTTTTATAAGACACAATTCAGATTTTTGGTGGTTTCGATTCGTTTTGAGTTTTGACCACTGGACCGAGAGGTCATTGGAAAAAATCAAAATAAATTGATCTTAAAGTTTTATTTAAAAGCATATTTGTTATCTTGAAATCAGTAAAATTACAGAATAGGATAATATAAGTCGTGATTTAATATATATATATATATATAGTTTTCTAATAATTATCCTCGTATGTACATCTTCCTATTTGTATTAGGAGTTGTTTTTTCAAAACTTTATAAACATTTTTTAATCAATAAAATATAAAAACGTTAAATGTTTATATAAAATTTTAGTTGTTAGTTGTAAGTATTAAAGTTAATTCTGCCCATTTCTGTTTGAGATCATGACTAATCATGATAGCTTTGAAAAAGCATGGCTATTTTTCACGTTTTATATGTCCCCTCCATTAAATTAACCTTTGCGTCCCTTAATATAGGTGAATTAGCCAAGAATATTCATTTTATAGATGGAAGTTCTTTGTTTGGTAATATGAATGGAAGTTCCTTTAGATTTAAGAAATAAAATTTGAAGTCATGGATTGTTGTTCTTCTTCTTTTAATGGAAACATTTTCTATATTTCTCTCTGTAATTTTAATTATTTGTATTACATCATTCGATCAATGGTGAACAAATTATTTGCACCCGACTTTTGATATACATAGCTGATTTTTCACGTTTTCTAAATTAAGAATGCTAATATACATTTTAAAATACATTCGCATGTATGTTACCTAATTTTTATAATATTTATTTGTTGTTAGACTAATGTATACATATATCATGTTTCTAGTGCTAGCCCACAAGTTCATTATTTTAGTTATATAATTTTGTTTTCTCGCGATGGTATCATCTTAAATCATTTCCATAGAAGATTAGACGTCATGTATCTGTTCGTAATATACTCACTCGCTCAAGCCCAAAGAAGGCAACCACATGAATCATACCTTTCGGCTTGGTTCCGTTTGGACTCTGCCTCAGGCTCTAAGCTAATTGATATCCTTCTTTTCCTCTTGAGTTAATTGGTTCTATGCTCATCAGGCCTCCATTGTGACCACACATTAGTGGATACTTCACATCTCCAAAGGACCAAAGACCTCACATCTATTGGGCCTTTTCAAAATAAAGGCCCCAATAGAAAAACCCATACTCACATTAGTAGTTAACACTTAATAGAAATCATCGAGTTGAGCAAATCAACAGACTTAAGAGATCAAGAACTTTAAATCTCTCTCTAGCCACTAACATTCCGTTTATCGTCCTCTAAATGTTCGAAATCAATAAATTATTCGGTCAGGTTTCTAATTTTATCTACGTATCCACCGTCAAAATTAAAAAATGGAACAAAACAGAGCATACATATTTTTTATGTATATAAATATATAGTAATAAATAAACGTTAACACGACAAAACACAAAGGATTCGGAATAGTACTTTTGTAATTATTATAAACATAGTGGAAATGAGCCGCCCTCGTGTTTAATAATAAGAACGTAGCTGCGTTAAGTCCCGATATGGAGCCCACAATAATGAAAATACCGAAACTCTCCTTGCACTATCGCAATACAGCAAAAAATTACCAAAGAAGACAGAAGTGTTAATTACGTAAAAAGTAGAAGGACAAAATGGACACTAAGTAACACGTGTCACCATTAACACTTAAACAGAGAAAAGTCAATTCCTAACGGTATCCAGCCACCGACTTACCGACTATGGGTCCCACTTTCATTTCCTCATCTTGTGTCAACGTACGCGTATACGTCTACCGAAACAAACCATATTTACGTATAATCATCGACCATTAGATGTTTTTTTTTTTTGTTAATTTTATAAAATTTGGATTTACTTTGGTTTTATTGTAAAAACTGTGCATACTGGTATTTTTATGGTATTTTCCGTATAACCGTTATGTACAATCAATATATGTTATGTTTATAAATCGATGACCTAATTTTAGTCTTATTTTCGTTATGATTTAGGATTCGATTTTTCAATTCTACTTTTTTACTAAAATAATATAGAACTTGTAACTTGGTGTATATATACGATGATTTATTCCAACACTATACATAGACAGGCGTTATATATGTATATAACCATACAGAAATTCAACGATTTAATTTTCTGTTATTTCGTTACATATAAAAACAAGGAAACTGTTATCTCTACGACTCTTCTCGAGCTTATCACTGACAGCTTTCTCAACTAATTTTTATATTTTTCAAACCTAATTTAGATTTATAAAATGTATAATCAATTAACTAACATTTTCACGTCTTTTGTAATCCAAACAAAATTCCAACTATAACGCAAGTCGGCATGAATGATTTAAAAACAAAAACAAAAAACTCGAGCCGTCATGGATTTTAGAATTTTCTCTCCCCCAACTACAACCTCTTGTTCTCTCCATATAATATATATATTCTGTCCTTGATCATAAGATCAGATAATATTTCTAAACCCACTTCGAAAGTCCTCGTCTTAGAAACAAACAAAACTCCAGAGCCGCCGCCATGGACGGTGGAGCAGCAGCACCACCACCACCAGCTCACGTGACGGGGGCAAGGAATAAGAGAGAAAGACCATACAAAGGGATAAGAATGAGAAAATGGGGTAAATGGGTGGCGGAGATTCGAGAACCCAACAAGCGTTCAAGGCTATGGCTCGGCTCTTACTCTACTCCCGAAGCGGCAGCGCGTGCATACGACACTGCGGTGTTTTACCTCAGAGGAACCACCGCTACGCTCAACTTCCCGGAGCTTATGCCGTGTGTCGACAAATACTGCGCCGAGGACATGTCAGCGGCAACGATAAGGAAAAAGGCGACAGAGGTCGGAGCTCAGGTAGACGCGATTGGTACGACGGCGGTGAAAAACAACAACTGCCTCCGTGTTTTAAGTCAAAAGCGAGACTTTGGCTGCGGGTTATTGGAGCGGGTTGATTTGAACAAGTTACCCGACCCGGAAAATCTGGATGATGACTTGGTGGGAAAATAGACTGAAAATAATAAAATATCTTACAATTACATTACAACGGTGGCTGTTGCTATCGTACACGGTATTACCCGGACTTGTGTTGTGGAATGATTGGTCTGTTTCATCCTTGTATTAAAATTTCATCCCGCAAGAAAAAACTTTGTACATTATTGGTAATTTAGTAAAACTAATTATGATTTTCTTGTTAATACTCCCTTATCAATTGTTTGGTTAACACCAGACTATTATTGTAACGAGTGTCTAATATTTCGATAAATATCACATCAAGCTATTTAAAAGTTTAATATTTGCTAAAAAGACTTGAGTTGATTGGCGTGATGGTCAATTCACGCATGTGATGGAAGAAGTTTGAAGTGGGAGTGGAGCGAAGGTGACTTGAAACCACTAGGCTAGTAGAAAAAAATAAAAAAAATGTGAGTCGGTTCTTTAATTTATCATATATATAATTATTGATAAATATGATAGACAGTGTATAAAGTATAAACTCATAATAGTTAAGTTTGTTATCTCAGTTAATTCAGTTCTCATGTTTCCTTTAATTCAGTTAATTTAGTCCTCTTTCTCCTCTAGTACTTTGTCACTATCGAACATGGTATCAGTGCAATTTCTTCCTCAAATATTCCTTTGATTATTTGATGTCGGCTTCGAATTTCATTATCTTCAATTTCATGAGTTGTTGGATTAGCCCAAATGTCTCGCTTCAACTTGATCCACAAGTAATTTGATGTTTCGTGATTGTTTTCGTTTAGTCTATGTTGCGGGAATTTTTTTTAATAGAGATTATCTAACTACCACTCTAACATTTCTTTTATTAGCCACAAATTTTAAATTTTCATAAATATCATAAACTTGTTTGTCTGGAATAGGTTTATAAAAATGTAGGAAGAGTTCTTAAATAATATGTGAATCATTTTTAAACATCTAAGAGCAATTTATAAAACATGATTTTGTAGTATTTTTCTTTAAATTATGGTAAATTATAAGAGAAACCAAAAAAGTCTTTCAAGAATATTTTTTTTTTCATTTCCTACTGAGGGGTTAAGCGAAAGAAACGATATTGTATCCACATTTTGCTGAATTTTTATTTAATTTTCCTTTATAAGTAATATATAAAATTTTAGTATAATGAATGTTTTCCCCAAGTTAAGTGTAAAAGCGCACATATTCTTGTTATGAATCGGCATTGTGTGGGTTTTGATGAAAACATATATTAGCATAAACCACTAAACTTTTTTTTTTTTATCAACCAGCTAATAAAAATACTAAATGAGTAAATGACTACAAACAAATGATATATAGTTTATTAATAATTAAATTTACTTAATACATTTACATTTATTTTGTAAAATTTATAGTTTCATTATAAAATAGATTATATAAATCAAAACATAAAAAATTGTTTGGCAAGAAAACAAAATAATTTCCACAACGCTAGTTGCATTAAATATTTCGAAAAATATAAATACACACATGATTAAAGTCCTTAATGCACACGTAACTTGGATAGATTTGTTTTCTACCTTTTGGTATGTGGATATCAGTTTAGATTAGCTGAGGTTTAAGATTAGCTGAGAATGAATTAGTTCCACAGACACATTAGAGACCAAAAAATGGCAGATTTGCTCCTAATCTCCTCGAGCATTGTTCGACCCGTAAACAACAGCCAACCGGGTCGGACAAAGATCCATCTTACTCCATTTGATCTCACTCAGCTTCAATACGACTATCCTCAAAGAGGTCTTCTCTTTCCCAAACCCGATCCCAATTTCGATCTCATCTCTCGACTAAAGGTCTCTCTTTCTCTTGCCTTAGAGATATACTTCCCTTTCGCGGGTCGTCTCGTCAAAGTTGAGAATCTTGAAGACAACACAGCGTCGTTTTTCATAGACTGTGATGGCTCGGGAGCTAGATTTCTCCATGCTGAAGCTAAATCTGTATCGGTTAATGATCATCTTCAACCTCATGGTTCTGTTCCTGATTTCTTAAAACTCTTCTTCCCCGCTGATGATATCAAGAGCTGTGATGGTGTTTCAGAGCCCTTGCTTGCGTTACAAGTCACCGAAATGAAGGATGGAGTGTTCATCGGTTTTTGTTACAACCACTTGGTGGCAGATGGTGCTTCGATGTGGGATTTCTTCAACACTTGATCCAAGATTTGGTCAAGCGGTTCAGGTTCTGATCATCGGAATCTTGTTCTCAAAGGATGGTTCCTCGACAGGATCGATTATCCAATCCATATTCCGGTTTCAGAGACGGAGAGGCCACTACGAAACCGTGAACTTTCTTCCGTGCCCACTACGGAAGATAGGGTTTTTCACTTCACAAAGAAGAATATTTCAGATCTTAAAGCTAAAGCCAATAGCGAGGTTGGCTTCACTCACATGAAAATCTCATCTCTTCAAGCGGTTTCGGCTCATATGTGGCGATCAATCATCAAACACAGTGGTCTGGGACGAGAAATAGAGACGCATTGCAAAGTAGCTGTGGACTTGAGACAGAGCATGAATCCTCCGTTTGAGAAAGAGTGTTTCGGGAATATGGTCTATCTTGCACCAGCTATAGCCACTGTGGGAGAGCTGCTGGATCGAGGTCTGGGGTGGGCTGCTTTGCAAATAAGTAAATTAGTGAGCTCGCAAACGAATGAAAACTGTAGAACTTTTGCAGAGGATTGGGTGAGAAATGCAAAAAACCTAAAATCAGGCGTTGGAGGTAGAGTGGCTGGTGATACTATTATTGTCGCAAGCTCTCCTCGGTTTGAAGTGTACAACAATGATTTCGGTTGGGGTAAACCGATTGCGGTTCGAGCTGGACCGGGAAATAGTATCAGTGGCAAACTTGTTCTTTTTCAGGGAATCGATGAAGGAAGTATTGATGTTCAGGCCACCCTTTGGTCTGATGTACTAGTGAATCTACTAGCTGATGTGGAATTTTTAGAGAATGTAACTATTGCATGATTGATTTGGTTGATAAATAAAATGTAAACTACTAGCTTCAAGTGAGTTACTTTTTTTTTTTTTAATCTTATATCAATCTTGCATTGGATCTTTTTGTCGTAAATGGAAAAAAGGAGCAAACTTTGTTGATTTGGTTGTTGTGAGGTTTGTGTTATGATCAGAGCTGATTAATAAAGAGTTATACTTTATAGTTTATTTGCCATGGAGAATTTTGTTGTTTAACATCTGTTGTTAATCAGCTCTTAATCTTAATGGCCACTAAAACAACAACAAAATATTTCAGTAGAGCTGATTTGAAGTTACTTATATGTTTTTTTCTTTCTCTGATCGTGTGTGTAGATGAACTACAAGGAAGGTGGCACAACATAACAAATATCGAGGGATGGGAGGAGAAAAAGTAGTCTCATATTAGGTTTTAGTGATAGTCATGAACCTGTGTAAGGAGAAAACGCTAAATAATAACCATTTATATCTACTTTGGTGAAAGGTTTATACAATATTGCCTCACAATAGTTTTTTTTTTTTAAAGAAAATTGTATTCAAATATTTTATTTTTATTTAGACGTTATAATTTTTTTTAATAAAAATATTATACATGAATTATAGCATATTCAAATAAATATATATAATAATTTTTTTTTGTCATTTATAGTTTAGAGTCAATTTAAAATGATGTTAGTGAAATATTTGGAATTGATGCAAAAATTGAAGTTTAGTGTCATTTATAATAATTGATCTTAACCTTATATTTAGCAACATTTTCAAGTTTTGATGTCAACTATATATTTCGTGTCAGTTTAAAAGTGATGTTAGATTTATCAATTTGTGTCAATTTAAAAGTGATGTTAGATTTATCAATTTGTGTCGTTTTAAAAGTGATACTAAAATTTACTAATAACATCATTTACAGAAATGATACAAAATATATTTAGTTTCACTTGATTTAGCATCATTTTTTAAATTTAAATGACACTAAACTGATATTTTTTTGTAGTGTAAAGATGTAATTTATGTATGTCTATATATCTATGTGTGTGTCAAAAAATAAATATATATATATATATATGTGTTATAACACTTTCTGAATTCTGCAGTAACACGGATATATAAATTTTACATTTTAAAACTAAATTATCGTATTTCTTTTGCTCCCTAATTATTTAAAATTTTCAAATATAATGGAAGCAGATCTTACAAATATATTTGCATTTGAATTAACCTTAAAAAAAAAAAAAAAAAAAAAA
>VBRH01000057.1:120081-138266 GCA_014578085.1 Cardamine resedifolia | reverse complement strand
AAAAAAAAAAAAAAACATTCACTCATTGGATTGGATACACGTGAAATTTGTGTGGATATTCTTGAGTGGTTGTCAATTGCCATCGTCATTCTCTACCAAGTTGTCTACTTCACATTGGTTTCTACATGATGATTAAAGCTTTCAACTTCTAATCTAATTTTGTTATTCAGAGTTCCCAAAAAGAGAGAAGAAAAAAATGGCAGACGTGACTATAGTTTCTTCAAGCATGGTTCGACCACAAAACATAAACCAATCAGGTAAGACAAAGATCCATCTCACTCCATTCGATCTTGACATACTCTATGTTGATTACCCTCAAAGAGGTCTCCTCTTCCCCAAACCCGACCCGGAAACCCGTTTCATCTCTCGGTTAAAGACCTCTCTTTCAACTGCTCTAGAGATCTACTTCCCCTTTGCTGGTCGTCTTGTCAAAGTGAATAATCTTGAAGACAACACGGTGTCGTTTTACATCGACTGCGACGACGGTTTAGGTGCTAGATTTGTCCATGCCGAGTCAAAATCTTTATCGGTTAATGACATTCTTCAACCTCACGGCTCTGTTCCTGATTTTATGAATCATTTCTTCCCTGTTTTCAACGTTAAAAGTTGTGATGGTGTCTCGGAGCCCTTGCTTGTTATACAAGTAACCGAGATCAAAGATGGTGTATTCATCAGTTTCTGTTACAACCACTTGGTGGCAGATGGTGTTTCGATGTGGGACTTCTTCAACACTTGGTCCAAGATTTGCTCTAGTGGTTCAGTTTCAGATCATCGGCCACTTGTTCTCAAAGGATGGTTCCTCGATGGGATTGATTATCCAATCCATATTCCGGTTTCAGAGACGGAGACGCCACCACCACCACCAAGTAACGAACTATGTTCCGTGCCCATTACGAAAGATAAGATTTTTCACTTCACAAGGAAGAATATTTCAGATCTCAAAACTAAAGCCAACAGCGAGGTTGGCTCCTGTGACCTAAACATCTCATCTCTTCAAGCGCTTTCAGCGCATATGTGGCGATCAATCATCAGACACAATGGTCTGAGCCGAGAAGGAGAGACGCATTGCAAAGTAGCAGTAGACATCAGACAGAGAGTGAATCCTCCGCTTGAGAAAGAGTGTTTTGGGAATATGGTCTATCTTCCACCAGCTATAGCCAATGTGGGAGAGCTGCTGGATCGAGGGCTGGGGTGGACTGCTCTGCAAATAAGTAAATTTGTGAGCTCGCAAACGAATGAAAAGCATAAAACTTTCGCAGAGGATTGGATTAGAAAATTTCCTATCCTAAAATCTGGCGTTGGAAGTAGAATGGCTGGTGATACTATAGTTGTTGCAAGCTCTCCCAGGTTTGAAGTGTATAGCAATGATTTCGGTTGGGGTAAACCGATTGCGGTTCGAGCTGGACCGGGAAATAGTATCAGTGGCAAACTTGTTCTTTTTCAGGGAATTGATGAAGGAAGTATTGATGTTCAGACTACACTATGGTCTGATGTACTAATGAATCTACTAGCCGATGTGGAATTTTTAGAGCATGTAACTATTGTTTGATTTTATTTGGTTAAGAAATAAAACAAATCTTTTGTGACCAGTAAAATCTATAAGCACAAAGAAGATCACCACATAAGCTAAATAGTAAATAGCATAGAAAGTGTATAAAAAATGTCATCTTCTAGTTCAGATTTTGTAAAGCGGCCAGATTATCAAGTTAACAAATTTATACAAACTCATAAACAACTTTTATCAAGTTAACAAAGCGATGTGGAATTTGTTTTTTTTTTAACCCTTTTATCAAAAAACAAAAATGTTTTAATCAGCAAGAAATATTTTTGAGATGACCTTGTTCATTTGGTGAAGTTGAACCATTTTTTTGTCACTTATAAATGATGATAAAGAATATAGATACCACTGAAAATATATTAAAAAAAAAAATCTCCTTACATTTTGGTTGAAGAGAATCACTACACAAACATGTCCACTTCTATATAATGAAATTTCAATTTTCAAAAGAACAAGAACATATAAGTGTATATGTATACACTTTTAACACGTATATGCTTCCTAATTGTTTTTTAAAAAAAAATTACGGTTTTATATGCTTTCGATTCCGCGTATGCACTTCTGATTCCATACAACCTAGCAGATAACACGAATGAAATAAAAGTGTCGCAACTGGCAAATCTCAGCGCTGATTGTAACACCTACAATTAAGCCTTCACATTTCTCTTAAAATCATGATAGTATATATTAAATGTACTATGGTAGTAGTTAGCATAGTGTCGTTTAGTCACTGTACAAATAAGAAAAATTGAAATCTTTCATTGAAAAAATATTAAAAGATAAAATGATCATTGTTCGCGGTCAGGTTGCATGAGTTTATATATACAAGTAGATGGTAGTGGTTAACATAGTGACATTTAGTCATTTTACAGATTAGAAAAATTGGAATCTTTTATTGTAAAAAATATTAAAAGAGAAAATGATTATTGTTCTCGGTCAGGTTGCATTAGTTTTTTTATATACAGGTGGATGGTAGTGGTTAACATAGTGTCATTTAGTCATTATACAGATTAGAAAAAAAAAATTGGAATCCTTTATATATGATCTAAGCTTTTCAGCGTCTAATATAATTTTGAGTCAGAATTGGCACTAGAGAGAAAAAAAAAATGGCAGATGTGACAATAATTTTTTCAAGCATTGTTCGACCACAAAACATGCACCAATCGAGTCGTACAAAGATCCATCTAACTCCATTTGATCTTGACATGCTCTATTTTGATTACACTCAAAGAGGTCTCCTCTTCCACAAACCCGACCCGGAAACCCATTTCATCTCACGGCTAAAGACATCTCTTTCAACTGCTCTAGAGATATACTACCCCTTCGCTGGTCGTCTTGTCAAAGTGGATAATCTTGAAGACAACACGGTGTCGTTTTACATCGACTGCGACGACAGCTCCGGTGCTAAATTCTTCCATGCGGAATCCAAATCTACATCGGTGAGTGACATTCTTAAACCTCACAGCTATGTTCCTGATTTCATGGATCATTTCTTCCCATTTTGCAACGTTAAAAGCTGTCATGGCGTCTCAGAGCCTTTGCTTGCTATACAAGTCACTGAGATTAATGATGGAGTCTTCATCAGTTTCTGTACCAACCATTTGGTGGCTGACGGTAGTTCGGTGTGGAATTTCTTACACGCTTGGTCCAAGATTTGCTCGAGTGGTTCAGTTTCAGATCTTGATCCTCTTGTTCTCAAAGGATGGTTCCTCGATGGGATTGATTACCCGATCCATATTCCAGCTTCAGAGACAGAGACGTCACCACCACCACCAAAAAATGAACTATCTTCCGTGCCCATTACGAAAGAGAGGATTTTTCACTTCACAAAGAAGAATATATCAGATCTCAAAGCTAAAGCCAACAGTGAGGTTGGCTCCTCTGACCTAAAAATCTCATCTCTTCAAGCGGTTTCAGCACATTTGTGGCGATCATTAATCAGACACAGTGGTCTAACCCGAGAAGAAGAGACGCATTGCAAAGTAGCGGTGGGCTTGAGACAGAGGCTAAATCCTCCGCTTGAGAAAGAGTGTTTCGGGAACGTGGTCTATCTTCCACCAGCTATAGCCACTGTGGGAGAACTCCTGGATAGTGGGCTGGGGTTGGCTGCTTTGCAACTAAATAAACTAGTGAGGTCCCAAACGAATGAAAATTGTAAAACTTTTGCAGAGGATTGGGCTAGAAATGTAAAGATCCTAAAACCCGAAGTTGGAAGTAGAATGGCTGCAGGTAATACTATAGTTGTCTCAGGCTCTACCCGGTTCGAAGTGTACAATACCGATTTCGGTTGGGGAAAACCGATTGCAGTTCGAGCTGGAATGAGACATGGTAACAGTGGAAAATTTGCGTTTTTTCGGGGTATCGAAGAAGGAACTATTGATGTTCAAACGACCTTATGGTCTGATGATGTACTAGTGAAACTACTAGCCGAAGTGGAATTTTTAGAGAATGTGACTATTGTATGATTTTATTTGGTTAGGAAATAAAACAAATCTTTTGAGAAATAAAACATGTTAGGTGCTTTGTAATTCGGTGTTTAAGAAATAAAACTATCCAGAAATTATCTAGGCTTAGCAAAAAAAAAAAATGATTTGGAGGATTTGAATCAATTTGGATTCTGAAAATTTTGTCGAACTTGTGTTTTCCTTTTTTTTTCTGTTTTCGTTCCATTTTTGGGTGATCCTATTTGACAGTTCTTGGTATTTTCAGGAAATTTAATTAATTTTCCAACTCCTACGAAACTTTCATGGTATATAATCGTGTACGTGTGATGGATTTTAAATTAGTTTTGGATCTACAAAATCGTAAATCTTAATATACACTATCATGATTTTAAGACAACAATTAGTGGTTGTCATCTTGTCATCCTACTTATATTGAGACAATAATTTTTCATATTATATAGATAGGGAGGGTATACCTAATATAAATGGATTTTAGTGGTTGTCATACTCATAGTGTGTCATTCAGTCATTGTACAGATTAGAAAAATTGGAATCTTTTTTTGTTAAAAAAATATTAAAAGAGAAAATGATCATTGTTCTCGGTCAGATTGCATTAGTAATATATGATCTAATGCAATTTTGAGTCAGAATTGGCACTAGACAGAAGAAAAAAAAATGACAGATGTGACTATAGTTTCTTCAAGCATTGTTCGACCACAAAACATAAACCAATCAAGTCGAACAAAGATCCATCTAACTCCATTTGATCTTAACATGCTCTATTTTGATTACCCTCAAAGAGGTCTCCTCTTCCACAAACCCGACTCGGAAACCCATTTCATCTCTCGGTTAAAGACATCTCTTTCAACTGCTCTAGAGATCTACTTCCCCTTCGCTGGTCGTCTTGTCAAAGTGGATAATCTTGAAGACAACACGGTGTCGTTTTACATCGACTGCGACGACAGCTCCGGTGCTAAATTCGTCCATGCGGAATCCAAATCTTTATCGGTGAGTGACATACTTAAACCTCATGGCTATGTTCCTGATTTCATGGATCATTTCTTCCCATTTTTCAACGTTAAAAACTTTGATGGCGTCTCTGAGCCCTTGCTTGCTATACAAGTAACTGAGATTAATGATGGAGTCTTCATCAGTTTCTGTCCCAACCATATGGTGGCTGACGGTATTTCTGTGTGGAATTTCTTACACGCTTGGTCCAAGATTTGCTCGAGTGGTTCAGTTTCAGATCATAGGCCACTTGTTCTCAAAGGATGGTTCCTGGACGGGATCGACTACCCTATCCATATTCCGGTTTCAGAGATCGAGAAGCCACCACCAACAAGCCGTGCGCTATCTTCTGTTTCCATTATGAAAGACATGATGTTTCACTTCACAAGGAAGAATATATCAGATCTCAAAGCTAAAGCCAACAGCGAGGTTGGCTCCATTGATGTAAGAATATCATCTCTTCAAGCGGTTTCTGCACATATGTGGAGGTCAGTTGTCAGACACAGTGGTCTGAGCCGAGGAGAAGAGACGCATTGCAAAGTAGCAGTTGACTTGAGACAGAGGCTAAATCCTCCGCTTGAAAAAGAGTGTTTCGGGAATGTGGCATATTTCACACCAGCTAATGCTACCGTGGAAGAGCTGATGGATCGTGGGCTGGGGTGGGCTGCCTTGCAAATAAATAAACTAGTGAGGTCACAAACGAATGAAAATTGTAAAACTTTTGCAGAGGATTGGGCTAGAAATGTAAAGATCCTAAAACCAGAAAAGAGAATGGTTGGTAATACTATAGTTGTCACAAGCTCTCCCCGGTTCGAAGTGTACAATACTGATTTCGGTTGGGGAAAACCGATTGCAATTCGAGCTGGTCTGGGCCGTGGTACCAGTGCAAAACTTGCATTTTTGCGGGGAATCGAAGAAGGAACTATTGATGTTCAAGCTACCCTATGGTCTGATGATGTACTAGTGAAACTACTAGCCGATGTGGAATTTTTAGAGAATGTGACTATTGTATGATTTTATTTGGTTAAGAAATAAAACAAATCTTTTGTCACGAGTGAAAGCTATTATCACAAAGATCAGCAACAAAACGAATACAACTGACAAATTTACACAAACCCGTCAACAAAACTTCTTCAAACGTTTTAATTCAACAAGAAAATTTTGAAACTTTTTCCCCATTATCTTAAGAAGGCATGATAGAGAAGGTGGTAAATTAGAACGATACAGGTTGAAGAGAGTCATTATCCAAACATGTCAACTTCTATACAATGGTCCTCTTAAATTTCAATTTTTCAAAAGAACCAAAAACAGATAACACAAATGAAACGTAAATAATAATGGTCGACTCTGAAGTCTCAACATTTTTTAATCAAATCCTTAGTTTAATTAATAATATGATATTGTTGAAACGTAAACATAAATATAAATAATATTTATGTATTTGAAACAGTTAAATTCTTAGTTTAATTAATAATGGTCGACTCTGAACATTGCATCAAAACATAAATAAGCATAAACATTAAAAATTTTATACTGCGTTTGAAACAATCAAACCTTTAATTTAACAAATAATGATGAGAGACTCCCGACAAAAATTAATAATATTATTAATAAGGTGACATGAAGAGACCAACGACAATATATTCGTGCTCGATCATAGTCGGATCTCGAAGATTACTTTATGCCTAATCATTGTGTACGCTGGTCTGTGGTCAAGCTTTAAATATATGACTTTATTCATTTTGGTAACAGAAAGTTTTTCATCATTTCTCTTCTCTTGACGAAAAAAAATGGCAGATGTGAGTCATGTGATGTGACCGTGATTTCTTCGAACATTGTTCAACCCGGTCACAACAGTGAATCCGGTCGGGGAAAGATCCATCTCACTTCATTTGATCTTAACCTTCTCTATGTTGATTATCCTCAGAGAGGTCTTCTCTTTCCCAAACCCGACCCGGAAACCCGTTTCATCTCTCGGTTAAAGTCTTCTCTATCTGTTGCTCTAGACATCTACTTCCCCTTCGCTGGTCGTCTTGTCAAAGTGAACAATCACGAAAACGGCTTAGGTGCAAGATTCGTCCACGCTACAGCTGAATCTGTCTCCTTGAATGATCTTCTCCAACCTGATGGCTCTGTCCCCGAGTTTTTCAAGGGTTTCTTCCCCGTGAACAACGTCAAGAGCATTGACGGCGTCTCGAATCCTTTGCTTGCTTTGCAAGTTACCGAGATAAAGGATGGAGTACTTCTGTCTGGAATTTCTTCCTAACTTGGTCAAAGATTTGTTCTAGCGGTTTTAGTTCCGATGTTAAGCCTCTTCTTCTCAAAGGATGGTTCCTCGACGGGATCGCTTACCCGATCCATATTCCGGTTTCAGAGACGGAGACGCCACTACCAAGCCGTGAGTTTACTTCGGCATATATTATGGAAGATAGAGTTTTTCATTTTACTAAGAAGAAAATTTCAGATCTTAAAGCTAAAGCTAACAGCGAGATTAACTCAAGTGACCTGAAAATATCATCTCTTCAAGCGGTTGTGGCACATCTGTGGCGATTAATCGCTAAACACAGTAGTCTAAACCGAGAAGACAAGAGTCACTGCGGACTCGCAGCAGACTTTAGGCAGAGGCTAAACCCTCCGCTTGAGAAAGAGTGTTTTGGGAATGTAGTCAATCGTGTGACAGCTACAGCCACTGTAGGGGACCTGGTTGATCTTGGCCTGGGATGGGCTGCTCTACAAGTTAGTAATATGGTGAGGTCTCTAACCAGTGAATACTATAGAACTTCAGCGGAGAATTGGATTAGAAATGTAAAGATCCCAAAATTTGGTGTTGTAAGTAGTGATTATGTGGCTGTCATAAGCTCTCCTTGGTTCCAAGTGTATGATAATGACTTCGGCTGGGGTAAACCGATCGCAGCTCGGACTGGACCAAGCACTATTAGAGGTAACAAGCTCGTACTTTTTCGAGGGGTTGAAGAAGGAAGTATTGATGTTCATGCGACTCTATGGTCTTATGTACTAATGAATCTACTAGCTGATGTTTAATTTGTGGATTCATGATTTGATTGGTTGATAATAAAAACAATTATTTTGGTACCGTATAAGTTAGGGCCACAAGAGTAAACCTATAATATCCAAATCCACTCCCAAAAGGTGATTTGTTTCCAAACAACCCTAACAATTCCCAAGACTTATTAAGTAAACAAAACAACATATTGTATTTTATCAATATTAGTATTATACATTTAATGTGAAATACACAAAAGTTTAGACGGTGTTGACGTCACACCGGAAATGATTTAGAAGATATATTGGTGTTGGTGGAGAGATCATATAGATAATCTTGAGGAAATTATATTTTAGTTACAATTACAATGTATATACAGTAAACTAGCCTAGCCAACTTGTATCTTTTTCTATTAGATTTAAAATCCAGTACAACATTATATATATATATATATATATGAAATATCTTTATTCTAATGGTGGACAGCGAAGCGTAAAGCTTTAAAGATATGGCTTTTGAGTTGTCATTCATGTGGCTATCAATGATTTTTCTGTATTCTTTTCTTGACGCAAAAAAATGGCTGACGTGACCGTGATTTCTTCAATCATTGATCAACCCGGAAACACCAGTCACTCGGGTCGGACAAAGATCCATCTTACTCCATCTGATCTTAACCTTCTCTATCTCAACTATCCTCAAAGAGCTCTGTTTTTCCCCAAACCCGACCCTGAAACCCGTTTCATCTCTCTCTGCTGCTTTAGAGATCCACTTCCCCTTAACCGGTCGTCTTGTCAAAGTAAACAATCATGAAGACAATACGCTGTCGTTTTACATCGATTGTGAAGACGGCTTTGGTGCCAAGCTCGTCCATGCCGTAGCTGAATCTGTCTCGGTAAGTGATCTCCTTCAACCTCATGGCTCTGTTCCCGATTTTTTCAATATTTTCTCCCTGTAAACGGTGTCAGAAGCATAGATGGCGTCTCGGAGCCCTTGCTTGCATTACAAGTCACCGAGATAAAAGATGGAATCGTCTTTAGTTTTGGCTATAACCATTTGGTAGCTGATGGTTCTTCGATTTGGAAATTCATCCACACTTTGTCAATGATTTGCTTGAATGGTCAACGGGAGAATCTTCAGCCTCTTGTCCTCAGAGGATGGTTTCTTGACGGGATCGATTTCCCGATCCATATTCCGGTTTCGGAGATAGAAACAGAGAGAGTGACAAGAAGTGAAATGTCAACGAAAGAGAGAGTTTTTCACTTCTCAAAGGAGAAAATTTCAGATCTAAGTTAAAGCTAATGTTGAGATAAGCTCAAGTGACGTAAAAATCTCATCCCTTCAATCGGTTTTGGCACATCTTTGGCGATCAATCGCAAGACAAAGTGGTCTAAAGAAAGAAGAAGAGACTTATTGTAGAGTAGCAGCTGATTTTAGGCAGAGGCTAAACCCTCCGCTTGTTAAAGAGTGTTTTGGTAATGTAGCCAGTGTTGGGACAGCTACAGCCACTGTGGGAGATTTGATCGAACATGGACTGGGATGGGCTGCTTTGCAAATAAGTAAAACTGTGAGGTCGCAAACGAATGAAAATTTTAGATCTTTTGCAGAGAATTGGGTTAGAAATGGTTGTAAGATCCCAAGAATTGATGTTGGAAGTAGAATGGGTGATCATTCTCTGATTGTCAATAACTCTCCTTGGTTTGAAGTGTACAATAATGATTTCGGTTTGGGTAAACCGATTGCTGTTCGAGCTGGACCGACAAATGGTAGTAGCAAACTTGTAGTTTTTCGAGGGGTAGAAGAAGGAAGTATTGATGTTCATGCGATATTGACCTTATCTTTGTGGTCCAATGTACTAGTGAAGTTGTTAGATGATGTTGAATCTATAATGTAACATTTACATGATTTATTGATTTCCAGGACAACTCATCAATATCAAGATCTTTTTTATTATTATTGTTAAAAATATCAAAATCTTTTAAGCAGCTAGAATTTCAAATTAGCTTCTATTCGACATGTTTGGAACTTTCTGGCTCATATAACACTTCACATGTTTCAGTTAAGATTTTCATTTTCTATCTTAAGACTCTTCTTTGTGCATTAAAAGGAAAGAGCTTGAAAATGGAATCTAGGTCAGGGATCATAGAAATCAATCATATTCATAGTTCTTTAATAAATAGTCAATTACACAAATAACTTTTAAAAAAAACAATATGTTTCACTGATTTAGAATCAACAGCTTCAATGGGACAAACACAAGTTGACACGAAGACGAATCTTGCCTCTGCTTGAAGGCATTTTGAGGACAACAAAAACTCGCTATTGAAAATCTGATTCTTCAAGTGTCAACTTCATCTTAATTCTTATGGGTCACAGGTTTGAGGAATTATATAACATGACATAGTTATAATCATCGAATAGAGTATTTCTATACATAATGGGCCTTCTAAACCCCAATGGGCCTACATTTCAAGTGATAGAGAGAGCGCTTGAGGGGGGATCCAAAGTTAGAGAAGCAAAGTATTCATTCAAGTAAGCTGTCGTGTGGTGGCCACGATCCTCTGTCAACATTCTTTAATCTTAGACTCAAAAACACCAAATATTGCTTTTTCGTATCCTTTACTAATATACTTTATGATGAATGGATTTTGATGGATTAAGATCATCAGATCTATGTATTAACGAGATATTGATTACTCGAATTTTGATTAAATTACAACAAATTGATGGACTACAATGAATTTATTTGGTATCAACAAATCAATGACAAATAAGAATCGATAAATTTGGATCTAACTAGGTGTTAAAAAAAAACCTAGCCTTTGCCTACAACTCTGTTTTTTTATACCACTCTCGTCACCGGATGGCGACCCAATTCTCAGTGACAGACCAATCAGGGATCGATTCACTAACCAAACTCCCAAGTCTCTCCACCGGAAAATCCAACGGCGTGTGTGAATCCGATGAGATAGATTCCCAATCAGGGAATTCGAATGGGCCTCTCGGAGACGTCGGCACTTCTTCCGCTTTCTTCACCTGAACAGAGACAGCGACTTCTTCTCGGCGGTGATAGTCTTCACAATCAACGGCTACGAATGAATGTTTTAAAAGCATCTCAGCCGTCCATCTTTTCTCGGGATCTTTAACGAAACACTTTGACAAAAAGTCTTTTCCTTCTTCAGACAACTCCTCTGGAATCTTCGGCAACTCATCGCCGACACCGATACGTATCAAAAGCGACATGAAGTGTGATCCTTCTTTCACACTCCATGCCGTTTTGCCGCTAAACATCTCAACAACGGCGCATCCTAACGCCCACACGTCAGCCGCTGATCCATACTCGTTTTCGTTAACAGATTCCGGCGCCATATATAACGGTGTCCCTCTAATCTCCACACCTTTTGACGCCGTTAAAACTTCGTCAACTTTCCTCGCCAATCCGAAATCCGCTATCTTAACGGCGCCGTCGCTTAATAACAGAATATTCCCGAGTTTTATATCGCAGTGAGCGAATCCGTTCGCGTGGATGTGACGTAATCCACGAAGCACCGATCCTGTGTAGCGGCGCACATCGGATTCCGGTAAACCCTCACCGCCTAGTTTCTTCAGTTGTGTCGCTAAGCTTCCTCTTGAAGCGTACTCCAAAAGCAAGTTATGCATCTCTTCGCCGTTCTCCACCGTTAGATCATCGCCGTAGCATCGAACGATCTCAGGGCAATCTCCGAGTGAATCCAACACATATTTCTCATTCTTGAGCGAAGCAGCGCCGTAAGAGTCTGCCGATTTCACGGCCATAAGTGCCGGAGATTCACCGGAACCTCTAATATTCGTGGCTAGACTAACAGTTGAAAAGGTTCCGAATCCGATTGTTTCTCCACGAAGCCACTCCATTGAAACAACAACTTCAGAGAGATATTAGGAAGAAATTTTTTTATCTGAATGAGAGAATTGTAAAGAAAGGTTTCGTTTTTATAGATGTGAAGTTTGGTTTAGGGTAAAAATTTCCTCTTTTTTCTTTTTGGATTTCAGAATTAAAAAGTTATTTGAAGTCCTAAGCAAAATAGAGAGATACAGAGAGGACGTAGCTCGTGACTGTTAATTGTGGCTCATGGCGCAACTTCCTTATTATTATATATACTCGGATTTTTTATTTTATTTTTAAATAGTAATATCTATTTTCAAAGTTTTGAATATTTTGGGTATAATTAATGCACGTGATGAGATCGAATATTTGATATTTCTTCGTTGGACTGCTAAAATAAAATTAAATAACAAAATACGATTAATTTAATTGCGAAAATAAATACCTCCGCACGACTTTTGTTTATTTACGACGAGATTCTATAGAATCTTGACATGTATTTAGATCAGCGATTGTGGGTGCTAAGGAGTTTGTAGCCATCTCATCTATTAAATCTATAAGATATCTTACACAAAAAAAATTATTATCAAGGTTTTAGTGGGTGCACGTGCCCCCAAGGCTAACACTCTCCATCCGCCCCTGCCTAGTAGCCTAATAGTTTGTAGCTTTGTTCTAAAAATTTCTGCCTACTTCTAATTACTTTCTGCCTAATCCAATTATTCCCGTCTAATCTTGCATACTCCGATTATTTTTAGGTTGTAAGTATAAAATAATTTTTTTTTGTTATTCAGACATTTAGATTGAGAGTTTGTGATGCTTTCTACAATAATTTATATTCAAAATTTTAATAAAATTCAGAAAATTCTGTCTTAAAAATATATTTTCATCTGTTTACTACAATTTTGAAATCAAATTATATAAAAATTTAATTATAATGAATTAATATATTTTAAAAACATTAAAATAGTCATAAAACAAATTTCCGATTAATCTCCGATTATTTGATTAGGCACTAAACCCTCACCCACCGTCTAAATAGCGCCTAGCGAATTCTTGAACTTTGGTTTGTAGTATTAGTATTGTCATAGTAAGTATAATATTTAAATCCTAATAATTCTTACTTTTATTGATTGAATGAAAAAAATTACTTCATAATAAATGGTGTTAATTGGGATTTGAAATCGAGAAATTTGATGGTCAATCTTGACCGTGAATGACCAATCTACATAAATTTGATTCATTCACGGTCAAGGACTTCATAATAATTAACTCTTGACCGTGAATGAATTACCCAATCTACGTACCACGAAACAATATTGTTTTAAAAAAATAAAAATTGCGATCAATATTGTTTACTGTTTATATGATCAGATCATATTTTGAACTTCTTTCCTGGGCCGTTGATAATATAAAATTGTAAAAATACAAGTTGGCGTTTGTAGTTGTTTAGCCAATCCAAAGTATCAAATTCTTGTCCATTCAGTAACTATTTTTGCATTCTCTCCTAGTATTTTCACCTTTTTCTCTCAAAAACACCGTTTTCAATACATATAATTATTTTATGGATAAATGATGTAAAAAGGATGATATATCAATTGATTATGATTAATGTACTTGTTTATTGTAATCATTGATTGTGTATAGTCTGTGTGATTGTTTATATATTGATGACTTTAATTTGTATATTTTTTTTTTGTAAACAGAGTTTCAAATTAATTAATAAAAATAGTTGTTAATTAGAAAGAAACTAAAAGGACGGATATTCTTAGCAGCAACAATTTGCATTTTCGAATAGTTTAATGTTTCTCTGTAAAAAAAAAAACAAATTAAACTTATATTGATAGATGAGAAAAAATGCTGAATACAATGAAGCTGTCACATGTGAATTGTACTATAGTTTTATTTATTGTTTTTTACCAATTCCAATAGCAATTCAACAGATTTTGATGCTTCAATATATGACTTTATCCGACAACTCTTCCAATCATTATTCTTCTTGCTAATATAATATTAGTCACAACGATAACTTTTATCGTAATAAAATGCTTAATATAGAAGTTTGCACAACAACTTGCTTGGCCTGCCAGGTTTGAGGTCGTAGTGGCCATGATTGCGTGAGAATCATAGAAAAATAGTACTCTATCATTATTTTAATATGTATATACTTAAGTATATCCCTTTTCGTTGATGGTCTCTATATTTGTTCGTATCCAATTGATACCTAATGTCATAAAACCTTATTACAAATATAGTTCGGAAATTTCAAATGTATATATAGTTCGGCTACATGACTTGCATATAGCAAAACGATGTTAAGAATTAAGATATTGCTCTATACATTAACGTTTACTCACAATTTATTCAATGATAGCGCTCCTATTGTTTGTTAGTCAGTTTCTAATTTCTATAATGTTTGACAATGGTTATGATGTTTTTAGCCTATTAGAATCTATAGTAGTATATATAGTTTTCATAATCAGTATCATATCTAATCATAACGATACTTCCGTATCATGCATATATATACTACTAGAATTGACAATAACACTGCAAAGTCTGCAATTTATCCCATAAAACAAATTCCTTTTTCTTGTTTTTGATCACGATGTCCCAAAATTGCCATGAAAATAAATTGCGGCGCACCTCGCACTCTACAATATAATAATACTGATTAATTAATTAATAAATGAGTGGCCAAGAAACATCAAAGAAGTGCTTCACAGTGAAGTTTAGTTACTTTTCTTTCTTTATTGTTGGAATCAGACCTGAAGTCTTCGATTCCAAACAGAGTAACAGACTTTCGCAAGTTGCGGCTCTTAATTTATTTTATCATAAATTTAAAATAATAATATTAAAATGACAAATATCATGATTTTTGTTCAATTAAACTTATAAAAAAAAAGATAACAGACATTAACGGAACCTGACGATGACGAACGCGCGAAACTCGAGACATACAGTAACGCGAATTTTGAGGAAAATGAAGTTAGTATATCCGAGCCGTCACTCCGTCACCGTCACATGTTCGCATGTTCTTTCCACTAATTTCCTTAGATTTATTTATTTGTTTCTTAGATTTTCTTCTTTTCTTTTAAGTTTTAATCTACAAATATCTTCCTCGATAATATATAGATTTTTTTTTTCTGGGTAGAAATGGATAAAGATCTTGCGACTTGCAAGCTTTGTTTCTTATTTGGGCGTTGGTACCATGAACCAATCACATACTCTGATCTTTCTTTTTCTTTTCTTTCTTTCGGCTATTTTGTCATAGTTTATACTTCTTCCATTTCATAAGATATTTTAGATAAAAACATGCATATTAAAAAATTACTTTTATTCTAAAATTTTTTATTTAATATATAAATAAAAATATTTAAGTAATTATAAAAATAAAACTATAGATTACTATTGGTCATACAATATAAAATAAAAAATTACATAGTTTTGTGAGAAGATCTTATATTTAAAAAAAAAATTTCTAAAACATTATATATAATAAAATCGAGGGAGTACTTTTTTTCTATCTGCTTAGAATGATTTGTGTTGTACACAACAAATAAGATTTATATGATTCTTTTGTATCCTACACATTATAGAGTCTTGTATCTTGGTATTAACGCATGCTATTGTTATTTCCGGTTGTTTAAATTCACATTGTTGTTATCGAATAGGTGTTCCTTACATTATTTACAATATATATAAAACTTAAAATATAATCTTTAATTATACTAAATTATATTATATTATGTAATCCACTACTGTAAATGAAAATTCGAAAAAAATCTTATGTCAGCTTTTAGTTTAAATGTATATGAATGTTTATGGTGCTATAGAAGTAAGAGCGACGATATGTATCAATCATATATTCAAATGGTATCGTCGTACTTGTGTTTCCGAAAAAATAAATACGGTCTATAAAATTGGAGATGTCTAGTGGAATGGGATAGAAGATTTTAGTCTCTTAGTTTGTCATAGCCTGTGCCCTACCCCTACCATACAACTTGCTAATTTATCAAATAAGACATACAGTATATAACTATATATTAAACAAAAATATGATACATTTATTAAATATTAAGCTATATCTTAATTTCGAAAATAACGCCGGACTGTAGTTTTAATCTCTTTGCTTAGCTACTTAATAAAATAATGGCCGTCTATAATAGATATTGATGGAGTATATATAGTGTTGTTTTCTATAATTTGGGACAATAGATTTGTACACAATCATCCACTAAATAACACGTTTATTTTTTATGATTATAATAATCAAAGCAATACTAGCTATAAAATCAGTTTTAATATATGTAACTAGGAAATATTTCATGCGTTACATGGATTTGAATTTTTTAAAGATTATGAAATATAAACTATTTTATAATTAAATATATATTAAAAATGTTTTAGTTACTTTTAATTTAAATTGATTATGTATTATATTTTATACTACAAATTTTTTATTGTTTATTGTAAGTAATTTATATAATTTCAAAGACTAAACAATTGTTTCAGTAAACCAACTTCCAAATAATAGTTGGTTTGATTGTGTAGATTAAATTAGCTACTAAATTGTGTAAATTTGTGTGTTATTGTTAAATAGTTCATCTTTTAAAATTTTAATTTTAATTTTATTTTTATTAGTTTATTATAAATTAATTTGATGTTAACTTTTTTATTTGAAATGAGGAGAAATGAGAAACATGTTTTTAGATTTTTTTTACCTAATTTATTATAATGTAACTTGATGTTATTTTTATTCTAAATGACAAGAAAATAAATTGTAGTAAAAATAAATCTCTAGCTAGTTAAAATACATAAGATATATTTTCAATATTATATAATTAAAAAATAACTAAACTATTCATGTTGTCATAACTTATAGCTTTTAAAACTCTATCCATAATCTGTAAAACTTTTAGTAGCCATAGAAATCTTTGTTATATATAATTTTGATTCAAAAATAAGTTATAGCTTTTAAAACTCTATCGATAAATCTGGAAAAAAAAATTAGTAGCCATCGAAATATTTTTTATATATAATTTTGATTCAAAAATAAGTTATGTGAAATAAATATGAAAGAAATATATGGAATGTGTTAGTAGGAAATAAAAATTTAAAACAATGTAATATTAAAAATAAAAATCTTACCATTATCTGAATTAGTTTTTCACTTCATGCAAGAAAATAAAAATATATAGTAAATTTGAAATTTTGTGATATGATAGAGTAGGATGAGAGAATGACTATTTATAAGATGAAAACTATATTTAGAAAAAATTAAGTTAAGAGAGTGAGTTTGTAATAATTGTTAATATATGTAACTGAAAAGTAATTAAGTATGAGAGTTACAATTTTTTTAATATAAATGATACTATTTATTGATTATAGATTTCTCTTTTTCCAAAAAAAACTCATATAAACAAATTAAAATACTAAAAAATAATGCAATAACCTCCAACATAAGTTTTTTTTTTATTTGAGTAAATTGATGTAATTATATTGATTTCAGATTTAATGTGTTGGTTTTTTTTAAAGAAAAAGTCACAAATTTTGCTCACCAAAACAAAAATGTAGTGTAATTGTTATTAGTATAGTAGAAACAAAAAAGTTTGTATGACTTAATGTGTGAATTTTGAATAAAATCATAAAACTTAAAAAGAATTTGGAGAAAGAAAAAAAAAAGATAAATGTCAAAATTTTATGTGACATGTGTCAGCATCTCGTAGCTTCACTTTGAAGAAACTATACTATATTAAATAAGATTATGTAAACGTCATATTAGCTCAATACATCTTATTGAATTAATGCAGTATTCTGCCATAAAATTCTAAATAAGTCTTTTTTTGTTTGTTGGTCGTATTAGACATAATTCAGTTAAAACATTGCGTCTAAAGAGAAACTTTTTGAATATTTCGACTATGTGTGATAATAATAGGGCCCGAAGGGTGAAAACGGATTGGGCGGTGCGGATCGGACGGATCAAGCAAATCAAGTGGAATAAGTGTGGATTTAGCGTATTAGGTGAATCAAGCAGAAAAAGTGCGGATCGAGCTGTTAAAATGTATGTTCAATGGTAAACAGTATAACTAGCGGTTTAAATGATAAAAATGATAAAACATATTATGTAATACAAATTATAGATACAAATAATATTTAAAAATAAAAATAGATTAAATTGTGACTTAGAAATAAATATTTAATATCCAGTATTATCTCAAACACATATTGCAATATCTTCTCTGATGTTCGACATAAAGTTTCCATCAGCTATCTCTATCATTTCCAATTTAAATATATTTTTTATAGAATATT
>VBRH01000057.1:108199-119495 GCA_014578085.1 Cardamine resedifolia | reverse complement strand
ATCAACTTGACGTCGTAAGTGGAATCGATTTTGTCAAAGCTAAACATGGGGTCCCTGTCCCTATAAAGATAAGCATAATTCAAGGTTTCTGAATATTCCTTGGAATATGGATTGTAGACAATCTTTACGGTCAATTTTACGAGATGGATTGAAAACAGTGTTTTGTATCCACTTCATTGACTGAGCTAATAAAATTAGAATTATGTCGTTTTAAGCCAAACATAAAATAGGCGGCCGAAACCAAGTGCATGAACATGAATTTAAACATGTTTTTTTCAATTGTTAAAGTTAAGTCAAATGCCATATGTTTTGTTTTTTTTTTCTTTCCAAAAAGATAAAAGCCGTCGCTACACTATTCTTTTGCTGTAGCTACACTATTCTTGAATCACGGATAAGAAGATTTATAAACTGACTGGGTAGGCCAGTTCTTCAAATTGTCAATCAAACGAATAGCTAAAATAATAAAACATGAAATTATATGGGCTCTAACATAAGAATAATAGTATAACACCATATATTGTGGCCTAGTAAGAGGCCCATGGAACGTAGTGGAAATGTGTAATCACTTCAATTTAATGCCACTCAGATCAAAAAATTAAAACAACAAAAAATGTAATAAGCTACCAACCTGCTTACGAATCTACGACCAAAAAAATATATATATGAAATTACCAGTCAACATGATCATACAAAAGACAACATTCAAATATCAAAGATTCAAAATCCTCGAGATTAATTAGATTTAGCATTAACACATTTTTTTCTTGTTAAATTAATGCAGCAAAGGAATTTCCTTTGGTTTTATCTGTTTGTCATCTTCATCTTGGGTCTGTTTGTTTCATCTTTCAGATGGTCCATCTAAATGGAGATGAGAATTGATGTTTGTTTAGTGCCAAAAATTGATCATTCATATGGATCATCTGGATGGATCATCTAGGCTAAATTTTTAAAGTCATTTAGATGATCCAAATTGCTTCATTTGGATGGAGATGATTCATCCAAAAATGATAAATGACAAATGTACCCTTAACTAATTTTATTTTATTCTTTAATTTTTTTTTTTAAATATCTAAATCAATAATAATGTATAAAATAAAATATTAATTTTGGCGGGAAAATGTTATTTTGTGATTTTTCACCAAAATTACGATTTCACGGTTTTAACGGAAAAACTTTATTTTGCAGTTTTCCATCTAAATTGCGATTTCATGGTTTTGATGAGAAAACGTTATTTTGCAGTTTTTTGCCAAAATTGTGATTTCATGTTTTTGGCGGGAAAATGACATTTTGCAATTTCCGTCGAAATTGCGATTTCACGGTTTTACGGGAAACTTCATTTTGTAGTCTTTCGCCAAAGTTATGATTTCTTGATTTTGGCGGGAAACAATATTTTGTAATTTTCTGCCAAAATTACGATGTCACGGTTTTGGCAGGAAACACCATTTTTCCGGCGAAATTACGGTTTCATGGTTTTGGCAGGAAAACGTCATTTTGCAATTTTCGCCAAAATTGCGGTTTTACGGTTTTGGCGGTAAAACGTCATGTTGTTATTTTCTGCCGAAATTACGATGTCACGGTTTTGGTGGAAAAATATCATTTTGCAATTTTTCACCAAAATTGCATTTTCTCGGGATTGACGGTTTCAGAAAACCGTCATTTCTTACGTCAAAATTGTGATTTCGTGGTTTTGGCGGGAAAACATCATTTTGCAATTTTTCAGCAAAATTACGATTTCACGGTTTTGGTAAGAAAACGTCATGTTGCGATTTTCCGCCGAAATTACGGTATCACGGTTTTGGCGGGAAAATATCATTTTGTGATTTTTCGCCGAAATTGCGGTTTCACAGTTTTGGCGGAATAAGTCATTTTACGATCTATCGCCAAAATTGCGATTTCATGATTTTTGTGGAAAACGATATTTTGCAATTTTCCGCTGAAATTACGGTTTTACGGTTTTCGGTGGGAAACATCATTATGTGATTTTTTCACCGAAATTGTGGTTTCACAGTTTTGGCGAGAAAACGTCATTTTGCGATTTTCTGTTGAAATTACGATTTCACGGTTTTGGCGAAAAAACGTCATTTTGCGATTTTCTGTCGAAATTGTGATTTCACGGTTTTTGCCGAAAACCAATTAATTCCGCGATTATACGTTTTTTTTACGGAAAATCTCATTTTATAATTTTTAAAAATTATTGATTCTACGCTTATTCTACTTTTTATTATATTATTATTTTTTGCGGTTCTAAATATTGTATTTTAAAAATAATTTAAATATGATTAAACTAAATCATGGACATTTTAGTCCTTTTTTTTATTAAAAGCATTGAGATGGAGATGAAAATTTACAAAAACTAAGCAACAAACAAAAGTTCATTCAGATGGATCATTCGAAAGAACAACCTAAAATGAAAACAAATAACATTCAAATGGATATGAACTATTTGAATTAACCATCTAAATGTAAATGTTAGATGGAGAAACAAACCGGGCCTTCTGCATTTGGTGATGGAAAAACAACCTCGAGTGTAAGAATTTACAGGACCTCTAGCTCTGAAGCAGTTGTTGGTGTAGTAAGATCTTCCTGATAGACACGGAACCCTACTCGCCGATAACGCACCGTACGATATGTAGTAGTACCGCTTCCGCTTCCAGAATAACGACCGCCGGTCAACCGCCGTCGTCTTTGTAACCGAATGCCTCGCCGTACGACCAGTCGAGTCCGTCGCCAAGAAGAACCATAGATGGGGTATCGGACAGGGATTCGGATCTGTGGAGTACGATAACCGTGAGTGAGAGGAACAGTCAAGAGAGCACGAAAAGCTTATGAAACAAAGCTGTCATGGCGGAAGAAGTCAACAATAGATATTGAGAAGTAGAGAACGTATATGAAGAGAGAGTCACATGTGATGAGGTGATCGTGCTAAAGATGTGAAAGAGTAAATCGAGTGTGTGACCAAACGTATGATTTTTGGTTTTCTAATCAATGTTTCATTTATGGCCAGCGTCGTTGAATAAATAGGATAAAAACTAAGGAATGAGGTAGAGATGAAATGGAATATGAGTAATGAGATGTTTTTCTTTAAACTTTAGTTTTTATTTTCTTCATTTTTTGTTTATAGAAATGAGTGAATTTGTTGTCCATGGTATTAATGTAAATAGTGAGATTTAAGTATAATACTGATAAATGTTTTTATCCAACCTAATATTGGTTTTAAAAATATAGTTGTCAAGTGTATTATGTGATGCAGAGAAAGCATGATGGATAATGCTTTGCTGCTAAACAAAAATCACCAAGAAACTCGCAATTGAACAACAATCTTTCGCAACACAACCTCATAGTAGATTACTCAAGAAACTCGCAGTCTATCAACAATCATTTGCAATTCGCTCCCTACTTACGTTTGATGCAAATTTATTTAACAAAGAGTATACGCCATCTGAACATACTCTAATACAAAAAAAATTTGCAACTGAATATACAAAAAGAGTATATGTCATTGTTATGCTACAACAAACAAAAAATCTCTCTCATTTGTGGCCTGGTGTGGACGGCCTTTAGTCATATTGGTTGTGAGCTTAATGGGCTCTCTTTGAAAAACGGCTCTTTTGAGCTTACCTTGTGACCCAATATATATACAGATCTATCTGGTATAATAACTTGGTTTGTGATATACATAAAATATTTTTAAAAAGTTAGGATGTCAGATGGGTTTCTCCATCTTCTGTAATGAATGGTGTAGATTCAAGTTCCAAGAAATTTATGTAAAAGCAAAAAAAAATCATTCAAACCATCTCCAATATATACTTCTACTTTTAATATAAAATAGAGTTGAATTTTGTTCCAATGTATTACTTTATTTTTTACTCTAAAAAATTATAGTGTAAAAAATAAAATAGAAAATAGAGTTACTCTAAATATAGAATAATCCTCTATTTTATTCTATTTTAGAGTAAAATATAGAGTTAGATTAGAGAGAAAATGACTATATAATAGAGTTTAGAGGAAAAAATAGAGTGTAATTAGAAATGCTCTAAAATATCAAATTGTTTGATATACACTTATTCAAAAGAAAAACAGATAATAATATTATACGATATGCCTTTCTAGTATGTTAACTTAAAATTAGAATTCTTTTTTCTTCCTTTTTTTTACCAAAAACAAAAAAAAAAAACTTAAAATTAGAAAAAATTTACAAATCAAGAAGAAGACTTAGTTTACGTATAATTTTGTTTTTGTTAAAGTAGTTATATAAAATTATACTGTGTTGCAGTTAACATACATAACTACTTTTTATATTCCCCGGTTTTTCTTATAATTTTAAAATTGTATGGAAAATAATATTCTGAGCTCACCCAATAATAAAATCACTATATATGGTGATTTACTTTCCTTTTTCTTCATCAAAATTTCATTTAATACGAGAATTAGAATTTTACATTTGCAAATGAAATTTATTTCATTAAAATAAATTTGTAGAAATCTTATAAGTTAAAAAGTGGTACATAATTTTAATTTTTTTAATAAGTGTAAAAAATCTTAAATAGCCCTCACATTAGACGGATGAAACATTATACTATTTTACTCCAAACATATTCTTTATTTTGTTCCCAAAACTCCCTGTTGTCTTGAAAGTTGGCTCACAATGTCCTTAAAAAAAAAAAAAAAAACTAGAAAGTTGGCTGACAAAATCATACACATATGCATCAAGAACGTACTACAGCAAGTACGATCTGACAATGACATATACATTACTACACACTTATTACATTGGAAACAAGACATAAAGCAATATTCAACTCACAAAACCTAATTAGATGTCTCAAGGCTAAAACATGTCGCATGATCAGTGACAAGGGATTTATTCATTTAGTAATGATAATTAAATATTACCATACTTATTCTTTACAACCCAACTCTGACTCTTAATTAACCATCCCAAACATTATCGAAACCCGGAATGACAAAACCATTTAAAAATAGAGAAAATTTATCCTCACAGTTTCATGATATTAATTTACTTTCCCCTAGAATATTTTTTCTCTTCATATTATTAAATATGAAATATATATAGAATAATCATCAATATCACCATCATCTAAGAATATGTGCATTTCCAAGCATTTGATGATGATCAGACCGCATAATCGCACACCCTTTTCCTCCATAGCCTCCACCAACACTCGCCAGTGCTCCTCCGGCCGCCACCGTCACTCCTCCGCCGTTAACCACCGCATGCTCCTCCAGAGACTGCACCTGCTTCTTGAGAAACTTAACGTAATGGATAGCCTCATCGAGCATCGACGCCGTATCCATCTTGGTCCCACCGGGAACAAGCCGTTGAAGAATCCGAATCCGCTCGCTTATCCTCTCCCTTCGATGCCGAGCCGCTACGCTCTGTGGATCCTTAGAGATCCTCACATTCTTTCTCTTCGGTGGCTTCACAGCTTCCGGATCAATATGTATCGGCTGCATCACGGCTATTCGAAAGATCATCTCTCTCATCGCCGCCATGTTGGCGTTGTCGCTGCAGCCTCCTCTTTTGTCCGGGAGAGATGATGACGTGGAGGGGGCGTACCGGAAATTTAAACCGGGTTGGTGGTGGTGAGAGATGTTTGGGTCAAGTGGGAGATGGGTATGGGTGGAGTTGAAGAAGAATGGGTGAGTGTTGGAGTCGGAGACCATCATGAAGTTATGGGAATTAGGGTTAGGGTGTGGGTTAGAGAATTGATCAGGAAGCTTCTCCATCTGCTGCATCATCATGTTCATTAGAATGTCGGTATTATCCATTCTATTTTTTTTTGGAATTTATAGGGTTTCGTTTTCTTTGAGAGATATGGATCAGAAGCTGGTGAGATAAGGTATGGAGGAAGAAGAAGATGGACTGACAAAGCTTGAAACTTAGGGTTTTGTGTTTCTGAATCACACTAGAGATGATGATAGAAGAGAGAGGAAGAGTTATGTGCGAAATGCAAACTGTTACTACCAATCAGAGATTCAGCAATATAACAGGAAGTGATGGATTTATATAGCACTTTGTGGCCCATTCTTATTCTTTTAACTTATTATAATATAATATACACATAACAAGAAGGATTGTTTTCTCTCTAATTTACACCATTTGTGAACTTTTTACTCACACATATATTGTATATATACATACTATAGGCTATAGCTAGCTGTTGAAAAATGTTTTCTTGCTTTAACGTGGATGTTCCAACCTTCCATGCATTGAATATATTATTTGTTTTGCGCATGGCGAATTTATATCTAATTTAGGAGAAAACATAGAAGTTATTTTGATAAAAGTTTTTATGATATAGTTTCAATACTAGTTTTGTATATAAAAAAGTTACGGTTAATTATATATATATCGACTTTGCCTAGAATCATCGCAACTCGCAAGAGACCGAAACTGATCGAAATCGCTATATATTCATTTAGCTGATGAATGGAAAATTCTTCATTTACAAGTCATATTGACCGTAGATTTACGAAGAGATTATCCTTTGTCTAGATCGACCTGACCGTCCACGTTTCACAAACCAGTGGTATGTTGGTCCCACGAGCAACCAAGGCGACAAATCAAGGTGCATGAACCGCTCTCACCGCTGAGGCAGTCACCATGAATTTTCCTATTCCTACAATTATATTTTGGTTTATTTTATTTTTTTGGTTTTACATATATTTTGGTTTTTGTAAAAAAAAAAAAGAAAAAAAAGAAGAAGTTTATTTCGGTTCGAATACTAAATCTTAGAAAAATAATTATTACTTTGAACTTTAGTCGTGTAGTATTTTTCCTTTTTTAATCTAAACTTTTTATATTATTGTTTGTTGTTTATAGTTGTTAACTACCCCCACATCCACATGAAATATGTCAGAACCCTAGGGAACCCATTATGTTTCGCCGGGATCTGTTCTTCAGGCGAGGGCGAGATATATTACCTTGAATTCAATTTTTTCTTATTTAATTAATACTTTAATTTGGATCCAGTATTATATGCATGAGAATATTTATGTGATGCCATTGTCTTGGAGCTCTTGGTTTAGTATTTGATGTGATAACCTCTTCAAATGTAATCGCAGAACTTTATGAAAAAATGGTAATAGTGAATTAGCAATATTTATTTTTATAAAAAAATAGAAGGAAAGAAGATGAATATATGTATATAATATAATTCACACTTACACATTCTTGAATTTAAACCGGAATGAGACGGTGACATAAGTGGTACAAACCATATATATCGGTACAATATGTAATAGTTTATACAGAAAATTTTCAATTTATACGTCTTATTATATTGTCTACAAATAATAAAATCGAATCTCACTTGGCGTCGAGCGTTACCACTATATGGCACGCTTATCAAAACCGATTGAGAAGGACTTATTGCGATCTTCGTTTAGTATCCTTTTTCCTTTATTTGTTTGTTTTGTTTAAAAAAGTTTACATGAAAACTCGCTGTGCTTGTTGACAAATAAATAAAGAACAAAAGAAAGAGAAAGTAGTAACATTAATTAGTTAACGAGGAAGCATTACAGTAAGCAAATTAATAAATGACTCTTGCCTTAAAAATGCATAAGCCTCACTCTATCTGACTTCAATCAAGATTAATGGTTGGCTTTATTTATGCAAAATCATCATTTTTTTTCTTTTCACACATAGAAAAATAACTTATTTTGACGTCACATTTGATACATCAAACAATTACTTTTGTTTATTTGTCAATTAAATGTATGCTGATTTCTTCTTCTTCCCTATAATTAGACGAAAATAGACAGACACAGTAAGTTGCTTTGGACTTGGTTTTACCCTCTTATGTTGACACTGAAACATGTAAGGAAACCAACGAAACGATGACGTTTCACTGTGCTCACTTTTTTAATCAAGAAAACAACTTTGAAAGTAACAAAAATAGATGCTATTTTCCCTTTTTTACCTTTTTACTTCCACAAAGTCACTGTAAGAATTAAACACTCCTCCTTCCCATCGAATCTAAATTTCTTCACCAAGATTCGAAGGCTTGTTCGTACTTTTATTTTTTTGTCTCTCGAGGACTTTTGGAATTTTTTTTTTTATAATTATTGAACTGTTTTATCAAAAGCACCCATGTCATTCATTACGTTATTGATAGAACAAATGCCGTTAAAATCGAGGGCAAATTTAAAATGTTACTAATAAAGAATTAAATAATAATATATATTTCGATATCCAAAACTGCAACTCTAAAACGCCTATAACGATTTGTTTACTTAGAATAATCTCATCAATTCACCAAATAAAAAAAATGTAAAGAGCCTATTTGATGTGATTTTATATGAAACCCCTAAAAATCAAATCAAACTTATAAAATAGTCAATAGATTTCCATGAAATATTAGAAAGGAGTTTAATATATTGGTCACTAATTACTACTGTATTTATTTAAAAAAATTGTCATCGTATTAATTAGTTGAGGATGGGCACTACTATATTAAAATAACAAAAAATGGGATATTGGAAACAAATGGAATAATATTCTAGAAGGAATTATATTTAATAAAATTTTCTGTTAAAAGAATTATATTTAATAATTGAATAACAAATTGGGGTAGGTTGCCTCCTAAGGCAAGGTAGTGATACAGCTGTGTTCATGTCCCAAGCATCATCCATGCCCTTTGCTCCATATTAACACCACAATTTATATCCCAAATGATCAATCACGAGTTCCGACACAATAAAGATAGTAATTAAAATACTTCTAAGTTAATAATAGTAGTAAATATTTTGTTAATATCGTCCCAACATTACCACTGATTGTTTCTGACCATTACAATATCCTTTTTAACTCGATCATTCTCATTACAAGGTTTTATAGATCACTCTCTTATAATATCTTATATTTTCTTGAACAAGTGCTATGTATTCTTCTGACACCCTTTTATCTTTTTCTTTTTTTATTAGTTATTAACTTATTATATTGTTTATATATGAAAATAAGATAAATAATTAATTTACTTTCTTCGTATTATCTTTTCTTCAATGCTCTTTTTTATTATGTCTCTCCAATCTCTCTTTTTATTCGGATAAATTCTCATGTTCTCTGTGACAGGATAAAGTTCATGCACCCCTCTTTAATTATTGCTATTATTATTCTATACTTATATAATTGTATGTATTTCACTATTTCTGGGGTTTTTCTTAAAGAAATGACATTTTCTTCAAAATTAAAGCAAACTTCTGAAACAATACTCACCAGCTTAATTAATACATAAGTTCATACAAAGTGAGGACACATTATTTAGGATTAATGTCAACTACATTACATTATTGTATTAATCCAACTAAATTGTAAATTTGTAATTAAGAACAAAAGGAAATGAATAAAGAAAGAAATAAATAACATGTAATATGCATGGAGAGGCAAACAAAAGTCAAAACCTAGAAGATAGGAGCCTCCGTACGTAATCAGGAGAAATACGATTATAACAATTTTAAATAATATATGAAAGAATTAAGACAAACAAATGGGTGATGTGATAAAGATTGATTTTTATTAAAAAAGCAGAAATAGTTTTTGCCAAATAAGGAAATATTATGGGATGAAGAAGAGTAGATCATAGATCCCTTTTATTGGATCTCCTCTCTTTTATTTTTCTGTTTCTTGTTTTTTAGTAGGTTTTTGGTATTTGTTGGTACATTCTTTGACTCTTGTTTTTAAACACCCATCCATGTCCCTTGTGCTATATTAAATGTATCAATTTATATATTTTCCGGTGCACCTCACAAGACATATATGTGAAATGTAATATAATATCAGATAATATATTTGTTTTCCTTATTGAATAATAGATCTCTGGACGAACTGATGAAAGGATCATGCAAAATAGTTTGTCTTCCATTTATGAAGGGCGTGTAAAAATCTCAAAGGTTGCAAAAGTTTTGTTATGACGAAGCCTTTCATTTTCGGTCAGTCCTTAAGACCATGCCCTAGTATTGCTTAAGATTTAAGCAGTTGTAACCAGTGCTGTGGATTTAGCAGAAAATCATCAATTCATCGACCTTCACCATCTTGTTGAAGATGCATAAAACATGTCGGTATCTAATTAATCTGATATTAGAGATTTGTTGAAGATCCATTATATATGTGAATTTTCCCATGCAAAATAGTAATACGTACGTGATTATTAAGAATATTTCAACAGATAAATAATAAACTAAATCAGTTGAAAACATATATATTTTTATAAAAAAAAAACATATATATTTATAAAAACATTTGGTCAAAGGAATTTTTTTATATTTTTCATATCATCTAGAATAATTATATATGTTGACCAAAATACATACTTTGGCTTAGTTTTGTAAAAAACATAAATATTTTAAGTATCTTGTAATATCTTCTTTTCTTATGCGTTTAAGTATCTACCATATAAAATATTTTATATAAAAATATAATTCCGTTGATATTTACAAGTAACAAAACTAAACCAAAAACCTAAGCCATGTAACTGAACTGAGTAACGACGGAAATACTAATGACCGTACCTTAAATGTTTCTCCAAATCTTTCGAAGAAAACAAAGCAGTTCTTTGCAGATGATTGTAAAGAGTCGTGTGAAGGCCTAGACGTTCGAGTTCGGGTCGGGTCTTTCGGGATTTTGGGTTTGAAGATCTAAGATTCATTCGGGTATTTCTAATTTTTGGTTCAGATTCGGTTCGGTTTCATCCGGGTTCGGGTCGGATTCGGCTACCCGAAATATTAGGAAAAAAATAAATTTTGTTTAATTTGAATAAAGTTTGGTTTAATTTTCACAAATATAACAAAAAAAAATCAAATATTTTGGTTATTTTGGGGTTTTTAGATATTTTGATTTTAAAATAATTGATATTTTAGGGTTTATAATTGTAATTTTGGGTAATTAGGTTATAATTAATATATTTAGATATATAATTATATTTTGGGTATATCGGGTATCCATTCGGTTCTCGGTTCGGTGGTTCAAGTTCAGTTTTTCGGATATAGAAATTTAGGATCATTCAAATATTTTGTCAATCCGGGTTCAGATTCGGTACTACTTTTTCGAAGAAGTAGTTTGAGATAATCCAACTTTGGTTCTCTCAAAGGCATGAGTTGGCGTGAAATCTATGAATCTTGATGCACATTTGCCAATCGTCAATTTGATGAAGTTAATGATCAAGTCTGTAGCTCTGAATTTTTGGTGGTGAATTCGATGATTCTTCTATATCCAAAATCAAATAGATAGCATATACTCTGCCATGCCGATAAAATTAGTTTTTTTTTTTTTTTTTTT
>VBRH01000057.1:96525-107168 GCA_014578085.1 Cardamine resedifolia | reverse complement strand
AAAAAAAAAAAAAAAAGTTTAATGTAAAACGAAAAGAAGATCCAGCTTAATGCATATCGTTTTACTACATTAATTAAAAGGTGTAGAAATCAATGGTCTATGCCTCTATAACATTGTAGAAAGTAAGACTTTTGGTTTTTGGATTCTTACTAAAGAATCATCATATGGTTCCAAACTCCCATATCTACTACCTAAGGTGTAAGGTCTTGGACCAAACTTGTGCTTGCCCTACAGAGCAAGCAGTTGTCAAAAAGTTTGTACTTTGTACAGTTAATTTGTTCAATTCCCAATTTACTAAAACCACTTTTACAAAATTGAAAATTTCTACCAATAGCGATAGATTGCGATGTACGTACCAGCCGAAAGAAAAGAGAACTACTTATAATCTTTTATCTTTTTTCAACTTGTTAGAGAATCTATGAAACTAACGTCTGGTGAAGACTAATTAAAAAAAAAATCTTTAAATTAAATATAGAAATAAAGTGAAAATTCAAACCCCAACAAATAAATAGTTCACACAATCACACTTCACCAAGACACGTAACATATTAAGCGGACCGAACCATCTCTTTGATACACGGACTCACGGACTCTCACCGTTCGTCTGCTCCACGGCCCACCACTTGTCCTAACGCATCTGTCTAATAGACGGCCCAGATCTGATCTGACATGTCGTGTTTATGAGACGGAAGGGTAGGAACATGATGGGCGGTGGAATTCGCACGTGATCGAAGGAGCAACGGTCTGATCAGATGGTTCTTTTAGTGGTTGTGGTGACCGTTTAGTGAAAATTATTGTGGACCGACATTATATTATTTACAAGTACGATAATACTGTATCATATACTACTTGAATAAAAAAACATTAACTTGTTATTATTATTTAGCACATTTACGTTAGTTCATTTCGGTTCAATTTTTTTTTTTAAAATACTATTGCATTGTGGAATATAAGCTTGGTATAATTTTGATTTTGGTTGTATTAAATTGTAACCAGATATATTCTAGTTATAAAAAAAAAGGATTTTTAGTGAAAATACCTCTTAAGTAAAGATAAATCGTGAAAAAACCCCTCAATTATATATTTAATGAAAACACCCCATCAACTTTGAATCCGTTAATGAAAAACCACTCCGTCTATAATTCCGTTAAAATTTAAAATGCAGCATTTTTTTAAATTTAAAATGATGTTTTTGTAATAAAACCCCTCAACTAAAGATGAATGGTAAAAAACCTCTCAATTATATATTTAATAAAAAAAACCCCCTCAATTTTAAATCCGTTAATGAAAAAACCTCTATGTCTATAGTGCCGTTAAATTGTACTAAATTTAAAACGTAACATTTTTATATCTTTTTTTGGTCAAAAACGACATGACATGTTCTAAAATGAAAACGACATATTATTAAATGAAAATGCCATGAATTTTGATGTTCTAAATCAAAAAAATATGACATGTTGGAATATAAAAATCCAGAAAAGGAAGACTTCATACTACAGACTAGGTTTATTGAGGGGGGTTTTTGTCTCTTTAAACGGATGTTTATTATATAGTGGTAACGACCGTTTAAAGAAAGAAAATATCACTCAATAAATTCAACATGTAGTATGAAATCTTCATTTTCTGAATTTTTATGTTACAACATGTTATTTTTTTCTTCATTTTAGAACATCAAAATTCATGGAGTTTTCATTTTATAATATGTCGTTTTCATTTTAGAAATAAAAATGTTGTGTTTTAAATTTAGTACGACACTGTATATAGATGGGTATTTTAATTAACGGATTTAAAGTTGAGAGGTTTTTTCATTAAATATATATTTGAGGGGTTTTTTTACCATTTATCTTTAGTTGAGGGGTTTTATTACTAAAAACCTTCATTTTTAAATTTAAAAAAATGCTGCGTTTTAAATTTTAACGGAATTGTAGACGAAGAGTTTTTTCATTAACGAATTCAAAGTTGAGGTGTTTATTCATTAAATATATAGTCGAAGGTTTTTTTACGATTTATCTTTACTTGAGGGTTTTTCATACTAAAAACCCTAAAAAAAGGGTCTAAGTTTCAACTGAAATCTTGTTTCAATTTAGTTTGAATTTGGTTTGGTTTTGGTTTTTCAAATGTCAAATAAATCATTTTTCACTCGTTATCTTTCCGATTTGTTTCTCATCGGAAGTCATTATCGGATTAATGGTATTTTGTAATTCGGTTTATTCAAACCGGTTCTAACCAATGCCCAATTTGGAATTTTTTTTTTTTTGCTTATTATAAATGAAAAATACCCTTACCAAAATAAAATAAAATAAAATAAAAATCATTTTTACGAAATTCAAACTCGATTAAGTTTCTCATGTTTTTGTTTTGTTTGGCTCAGATCAGAATAGATGAGAACAGTTCACTGGATTAAAATCTTATATGACTATGCTATGCGTTTTTCTAATGGAAAGTGTTTTTTTTCCTCTTTAGGGGAAATATTAAAAATTGTACAAAATGGTTTGGTATACAATAATAGTACCAGAAATGTTAGGAATATTATTATTTGGAAAATAATGATTGCAACAACACTTTTACTGGTAAAGGTTGGTTATGATCACTGATCACAACGTAAGCAACCATTTTATTTCCGAGTGTACCTAGCTGTAGACTGTCTGATACATCTCATCTAACCTCATAATTTTCTGGATCATTAAGTGTTTGGTATAATAGTACACTGTACACATCTTTTTATTTCGCTGAATTTCTTAATAATATCTCCAATAATTGTCCAAATTAATTCCAAAACGTATTTTGTTTACTTCTTTTTGCTTTAAACATAACATTTGTTTTTTCTTTTAACAAAGATAAACGTAACATTTGTTGAAAACATGTTAAACCATCTGCAACAACTAACAAACAAATTGTATATTCACCTAATTCACCCATTATAAATCACATGGATCCCGTTTATTCTATATTTTATAAACATAGTTAAACTAACGACAGTTTAGAAGGTGTGATCTTGATCCGGGGACTTCACTAATAAAAAGCTAACATCTCTAACTTTTTTGAAACATATCTCACTTCATTAATTTCAATAATTTAATCTAGAAACCGTTTTTTTTTAAATACTCTGTGCCATGAATCGGATATTTAACTGTGGGATTTTTAGGAAACGTGGACATTTCTAATGACTAGACACAAATAGATCTAGTAAGGAAACCATTATTATTATCCGTTTGATCTCTCCTATTTTTTAAAGTTAGACAAAACAAGATAAAAATATATGTTCATCCTCTATTCGCTGTGTGTGTTTAAAAAACAAATATATATATATATATATATATATATATTCGCTGTGTATTCACCAGAGATTAGAGAACAGTAAGTAAAACATTAAACAAAAGCCTTACGCAATTCAAAAATATTGATACTTTGTTTATACCTTGGTTAATCATTTCAAATAGTATTATATAAAAAAGTTATCATTTCATAGGTTTTTTTACGTCGTTCGAAATGTATTAACTACAAAGGTCGTGTAATAAAAGACAGCGTTGCGTTAAGAAAACGACGTCGGCTTGGCATCGTTCGCGGGACCCAATAACGTTATTCTGCGTTTTGTTTGGGAAAGTCGTCACACGTGCGTTGGTGCTTCTTTTTGAAGATTTTAGAGATATTCCACAAATGAGCTTTTACCAAAAGTAAATTATCTAAAAACACCCCGAGAAAGAATTCGATCAAATTAGTCCCCACCATAATCGAAAATTCGATCGAAAATTTGTAAGATTACACATATTTAGACCTTTTGAAAACGTTAAAATCTAATTCTGTATATTTTTTTTATAAGAAATGTATTCATGAGGGGGTAAATAAAGGGAGGAAAATAATCTCGATTGGGGAATATCATGACCGAGAAACCGACTCGGCAAGTTTCCCGATTCGTTGGACAAGCTCTGGAGATAATTTCTTCACCGGTTTCTTCTCCTTCTCCGGTCGAAAATCAAAACCAAGTGCATCCGAGACTTCCTCGGAGCTCCATCCAGCTTTTCGGAGCGACTCCGAGAACCGACCCGCTTTCAAAAGCAATGCATCAAGAACCGCTTGATTATCTAAAATTACCATTTCACCTTCAAAGAAACCAGATGCCGACACGTGGACAATATCATCTACGTCGGATTCGCTCCACCCGCCTCCTCTTAAAACCGACCCGATCCGGTTCACGTAATCGTCGACCCATTTCGGTGTCTCGGATCTAGGAAAGTCTAGATATCTCTCCGGCGAGGAAGAGTGTGACGAAGACATCGAAGATGCAGAATTTCTCCGGCGACGATCAACCGCCGCGTCACTCCAAAACTCAACCCATCTCGGTGTACCCGACCCGTGAACCCGACCCGAATCTAAGCTCATTCTGGAGAAATTCGACGAGGAAGACGACGATGACCCGGCGGATTTCTCACTCACCGAACGCTGCTTAGTTAAAATAACCGGACACGATTCGGAGTCTCTGAACACAGACTCACGCTCGAAGAAATCAGATAGATCCGACCCGCAACAGAAAATCCGGGTCTCATCGATGTAAAAAACCGGGTTACCCGCTAAAGACGGGTTACAAGGAATATAGCAATGATCGAAAATGGGAATCATCAAAGGAGCTCTTTTGAGAGCATTTCTTGCGACCCGTAAAGCTTTTTCCGGGTCAGACGGTCTCGGACCCCAAGATTTGCTCCAGAATGTGTTTCTCGCTATCTGAAACGAAACGGCGGCGATAGGAAGATCGATCATGGCACGAAGATGAAGACGAGCTCCAGGAGAACGCCAGTCTGGAAATCCGGCACCAACTGGTAAACCGGCGGTGAGAACTGCCCGGAGGTCCGGTGGGAAAGCGAATGCAAACTCAGCTTCAGCTCTAGCGAATTCGGCATCGGATAGACCCGGTTGGACTTGGATTCTTGAAGTGTTTAGATGTGAGATCACTTGGTCGGCGAGAGATGAGAAAGAGACGAGACTGTTTCTGACCGTTGGAGTTGTTGGTGCGGCGGCTCGAGCTGAGAGACGACGGAGACCCGCCGCGTGAGCTGGTCTGAGACCGGTCATTCTCCGATCAACGTCGACCATTTTTTGGGAAAAGAATAAAAATTTCGTATGAAAAAAGAGTGAAGCTTTATGAGTTATGGGGTTTCAGATGTCTGATGGCGAAACTGGAAAAGATGATAGGCCAGAGAGAGAGAGAAGCTTTGTTGATCAAAGTGAAGAGTTTCGTTTATTTATAGCAAGTTTTTTATTGGTGGGTCCTACTTATTGTCTTTTCTATTTTATTTGGTTGTATTTGTGAAATACAGAAATAGTGGTGGCAAAAGAAAAGGGTTTGATTTGTGAGAATCTCTAGTGACTTCATCGACTAGACTAATTCGATGATTAAAGTGTTTATATTTTCTTCTTCATTTGAGATTCTTTAAATTTATTTTGGTAATTATCTAAATAAGCATTAGATACCTTTCTGATCTGTTTACTTTTGTGTAGTTCTTCTCTTTAGCGGCTCTGATTTTCTTGGAAACACGTAGGACCCATGCGTGATTTATGGACACAAGCAAGTAAATAAATTATCATATTAATCAAACATAAGAAAGATCATATTTTCCTCCTTCTGAACAACTAACGTTTTAGATGTGAATTCGATTGAATTTTTCTTCTTCTTTTGAATCCATTATAATTTAAGGACTAGAATTGACAATCAGATCAAATGTATAGAAATAAAAAAACTAGAGATGCGAATTTTAAATCATATTATGATATTTCCTTTATCATAATAAAATATGATATGCAGTGCGGTCAATTATTACAAAACAAAAAAATCTTAATTTCTTTAGTTACATTATCATTAGTAAAATAATTATAGAAACGAATAAACAAAATTAGTATGTAAATATACTATATAATATGTCTGGTGTAAGTTTTAATTTTATTGATATGAATTATAGATCAATATTCCTCAAACTGTCTTCTTTTTTTATCATCGGAGTTTAAGTATTGGCTGAACTTGTCAAAATTTTATCCGGTTTTGGTTTATATAATCTTCCTCGTGGGATTAGAGATTTGTTCCCAATTTAGAAGCATTATAGATAATAAACAAATGTTGACATGTGATTAGACGAAAGCCAATTTCATACCCACTTCGCCACGCTGCATCAAATCATGTTCCTCATTTAATTAGGGACAAAATCGATATTAATCACTGTTTGATATCCACTTAATCATAATTTTTTCAGTGGATTTAACAGTTAAAAACTAGTACCATTCTAGTCTACAAAATACCAATACATCGTTTATTATGAAAATGGATTAGATCAATAGAGTATTTTGTTTTTTCTACAATCCTTATTGGAAAGTCCTAAGAAAAAAAGAAAAAAGACAGTACACATGCAGCTTACGCGTGAATTGTAGTTGTAAAGTTGAAAATTCCACCGCTTGTATTTTGGTTTATGTTATAACATTTTTACTACTTTCTCATTTGAAAAAAATGATTTTTTAGTTTTTTTATCTTGTTTTTCAAAGATTGATTTTCTAAAATTTTTAATTTATTTTTATTAGTTAATGTTAGTAAATTGTAAACTTAAAAAAATATTAATTGAGAATGTTTGAATTGTTACATTTTTTTTGGTTAATATTTATGGAAAAATATTTAAAATAAAAAGATAATGTATTTAGTATTAAATATTTATTGTTTTTTAATATATGTAAATTACTAAAAAAATTATTTTTTTATACAGAGGGAGTACTTATCTATCTATATAACTGTGATTTAATTTAATGCGGGAGTGAATCTATGACCGTTGAGGCATAAATCTTTGGGGGTAAGCAATAAAAATGGTCACGCGACTCTAGGCCACACTACTCGGGAATCTCACATGCCAATACCAATATGGCATGGATTCTTTAGAGAAAATAAATGTTTCTAGTGTTGTTAAATCGAAGAGCATAATCTTCTCAATAATAATTTTATACTCCTACTAGTTTAACATTTCTCAGTAGCTTCTTACAATGTGTGGAAATAATTTAAAATATAAACAAACTAGTTTTGTGTATTCGTTTGCTAAACTGCCTATTAATAAAAGCTTTAGTTTCAAACTTAACGGTCATTTTGTCAGCTTAACCACATGGTATCGAATTTGTTTTTATAACACGTTAGGTGCTGATATTTATTTAAAACAATTTTTCAATCCTAGCAATGTTCTTAGTATTATATTTTACGTATAGATTCGAACTATAGTCAGTGAGTTATTTGTCAGATTTAATATGTTAGGGGGTCAACGGCATATACTTTGCGTACCGATGTGAATCGGGCTTAATTACTGGAGTATTAAAGGAGTTTATTATGCTTTTTTTTTTTTAAAGTATTGACTTATAAATTACATTTATTTGATGTTCACACTCGCAAATCAATATAATGTAAAATCTATTTTATATAAATTAAGCTACTTCTAATCCGTTTCATAAAATAAACTTTTTTATTTTACTTTCCTAGTTTGTAGTTCAAGTTTGAACAAATTAAATAGCATCCACACCAACATACTAAATATCATATTTTAAACCCTAAGTGACATACATTATACCTGTAGATACGGATTCATAGTAGATGGCAACATAACAAAATGATTCTTCAATTCTTCAACATAACCAGTCGTACAATTTTAAGATTTTGTTTACTCATTCAGCAAAATCACTATAATAAAATCTAGTATCATACAATCTTCAGATTTTTTAATAGATTTTTTTTCTACGAGTTTGTTATAGTGTTATCAACATGTTAAAAATGATATTCCATCCGTTTTATAATATAAGATGTTTTGGATAAAAACACGTATATTAAAAAGTTTTTTTGTTCTAAATTTTTTTAATGTAATATATAAACAAAAATTATTGAACTAATCATAAAAAAATATCTACAGTCTATTATTGGTCACATAATATTCAATAAAATAAAAAATTACATATAATATTTTATACTCCTTAAGTTTCAAAATATAAGATATTTTCAGAGTTTTTTCTTGTTTCAAAATATAAGATGCTCTCATCTTTTTATGTAACTTTTAACTTTATTGAATCTTGTGTAATAGTATTTTACAGTTGTTCATAATTAGGTAAATTGTTTTTATTTAATATATTAAATGATATTAAAAATAAAAATAAAATCAACTTCTTAATATTCGTGATTTTATCTAAAACATCATATATTCTGAAACGGATAAAATATTTTAAAACATAAAAAAACCTCTAAAATATTTTATATTATAAAAAGGAGGGAGTAATAACTTATCAATCTAACTAGCTAAGTAACTTGTATACCATTGCCAGCCCCATTGTCTTGCTCTGGCCACCAGTGCTTGAGTCACTTATTCGATTGCACAAGATGCAATCGCACCCACTCCAATCTCTCCATGTGTTGAGGCTCATCTAATAATTCCAACATCATTCTCTTCACCTACTTCTAAGTTACTTAATACTAACACTATCTCAACTTCCATTTTTCCACTACATCGGTAACTGTCTCTTCACCCCCTTATTCAAATTCATTGGTTAATGAAAATGTACAAAGGAATGTCTCTAGTGGTAAACGATTTGCCACTTTAGACTTGGGTGATTACTCGGAATACGAGATTGATGATTTTTCTGTCAAGTTTCGAGGAGGAAGAATAATAAGACCTACACAAAAAGTCCAAGAAAATTGAATTTTAGTATGAAAACGAGGTAAAAGAGGACGTGGTGGGCGTAGTCCTGTCAAGCGGGCGGACCCGCCCCGCATAGCCCACCCCGCATAGCCCGATACCAAAATCTGAGTGACCCGCACCCGCCCCGCATAAGAATCGGGCCTAAAAATTTGACCCGCGACCGCCCTGCAGCTGGTTAATGGGGCGGGGCCCGCGAGTTTAGGTCTAAAATGACAGAGATAGGATAGACCCGCCCCGCATAGCCCGCCCCGCAAAGCCCGGTACCAAAATCTGAGCGACCCGCACCCGCCCCGCATAAGAAACATTTGACCCGCGACCGCCCCGCAACGGGCTAATGGAGCGGGGCCCGCGGGTTTAAGTCCAACTTGACAAGCCTAGGTGGGCGAGACAGCCACGGTCCTCCTAAAAACTGTAACTTCTTATTTTCTAGTGATATTATCATCATTATTGATGTAATCTTTACTCTCGTTTTTTATCTTTTAAAAACTGTATATTATCTTTTAAAAACTGTATAACTTAATCGTCATAGCTATGTATCGTTTAATTTATGTATTTTCAATAAAATATTCTTTATAAAAAAAAAAAAAAAACTTGTATACCACTCCACTTGCTCTGTCTAGTTATAATTGTGTCCGACCCATTTCCAAACATTTAATTATTTACTACTCTATATTTCTCAACTGTTAAGTTGTGCTATACCATTCACATGTCACAAAGATGATCCAACTATATTCTAAATTAACAATTTCGCTGAAACAAAGGTAATCGTATTATGCTATTTACTGCTGAATCGCCAAGTTTTATTGTTCTTATTAGTTTGTTGGTTTATTTGAAGGAATCCATCAATATAGTGGTTATCATCTTGGTAGTCGCCGATCATCAAGATAAAAAAATAAACAGAAAACTATAATCCCAAAAGTTATGAATTTAAACCTTAAATATCGTGATCACAAAAGAATAAGAAAATGGAGCAGAAAAGAAGCTGGATCAGATCTGTAGGTAATATTAGTTAATAGAGGTTTTGTTATTATCATCGAGGACAAATCAAGAAGTTATTTTATTTATTACAATTGACTATTTTCAGGCGATACATGAACTATATTATATGCGATGTGAAAGGTTGGACTTAGGTACGGGTGAGAGTTAATGAAATGTTCTCATAAGCTGAATAGTATTTGTTGTCTGGGTGTGAAGCTTTTGGAACATTTACAAGTTAGATGTTTAATTGTTGTGTTAGCTGAAGTTGTGTGACATTTGTAGGGTCCATTTTGTCCCAACCATATAATCTATATCTTTAAATGATTTTTGTAGGAGATGATATATGGGAAGGTGCGATATTTTGCAAGTAGTGATCATAATTATTTAAGAATATGTATGTTGTGGTTTGATCAACTGAATTCAAAAATCAATATTTTTACTTGCAGATTAATATGTGGTTTAAAATTATACTAGTTAGAGATATTAATCGGTCGATATTGTCTGAAAGTTCTGAATCTTTATATATAATATTTATCTGTCTAAGACTTCTAGATTTTGTTTTCTCTCTATATAACTGGATTTATTATGTAAAAAGAGAAATCTAAGGTGTGCATATGAATTAAAAAATAAGCAAGATCATTACTAATTTGCAAGGAAAAAGAAAAACACGAATGCTATATCAAACTAGTATTACGAAAAACTTTAGATTATTTTCTGGTGTATATCAATTTCTCAATTAGTTTACGTCCGTGTTTTTATTTATATTCAAGCTTTGGCTGATGCAGGAAAAATACTGTTTTGGTAATTATTTTTTAAAGAAATGATGATACGATTTAGTTAACATTTATAAAGAGACTTTATCCAAAAAAAAAAAACATTTATAAAGAGAAGGTGAAGAAAATAAACAATATCTAGAAATATATGAAGAAGAGAAAGAGAGGACGTTCTTTAGCCAAAAAAAAAAAA
>VBRH01000057.1:2740-82025 GCA_014578085.1 Cardamine resedifolia | reverse complement strand
ACTAATTTTGTTTCTTTTATTTTAGTATAATTTTACTTAGTTTTTTTATATTTACTTAGGGATTATCTCACCATTTATTAAAATGTGATGATTTAAAAACCAAGAAAAAAAAAAGTGAGAGTTTTTTTTACCATTTTTCACTGTATAGATTATTTGATTCCAACAACTTAAAAACATATTTAAAACAAAAAATTAAATAAGAGTTGCTGCTGATTTGTAGAGGATAATATAATGTTGACAACAGATACAAAGGGGAAAAACATTGGAGCCGTGAATTGGGTCGAAAACCTCACGTTAATATTTTACCAACGTATATAATAAAAAAAAAACTAAATCATACTAAAGTCCCATTTAAAGAAAGTAAACAAGAGACAAAATCTAATTACCTAATGAAAAAGAAGAAAAAATAATAAAAAAGCTAATGGATTTATAGGAAAATTTATGGAAAAAAAAACAGATCATCTCCTTATGAAGCCAAAGCAGGTTGGGTAATTGGAAATGGTTTCTCTCTGAATGGACCAGGATGGATGACGATGAAGAAATCAAATCGAGGGCGTAGTGGTGGTTGTGGTGGAGGAAGCAGAGGCATTGCTGTTACCAGTCTGCTTAGCCACATAAATCTGCTTCACCTTGGTGTTGTTTTGAAAGCCTCTCTCTCTGGTCATGGGTTGGTTTCTGCCATGGAAGCTCGACCTCCGGTTGTGCTGGTGTTGGTGTTGATGGTGGTGGCTCGACCCTGAACCACCAACATGTTGAGACTGCGTGTTTTTCTCCTGGGAGGATTGTAGTTGTTGTTGTTGTGGTGGCTTGAAGCCAGGACCAGTTGGATTCTGAGTGTTATTGCTGTTGGGATCAGACAAGGTGGTAGTGGGCTTTGGTGGTGAAGCGCAAGTGGTGGAACTGTAAGAGTTTGACGAGTCCACCATTGCATCTGCGACTGAGGATGTTTGGACGTTGGGATATCTGTGATGAAGAGGAGGAGGAAGCATGTTGTTGTTAAACTGAGGTGGTGGAAGATTGGAGCCATCTGCTGCTTCTTGTTGTTTCTGCATTTGCATTGTCGGAGGACCCGAAAATGGCATGTAAGGCCACCGTGCTCGAACAGGCATCTCCTGAGAAGAAGACTGACCCACACCGTAAAATAAATATGGAAGTCCATGGATTCTAACTAATTATCATTGTTGGATGGGATCAAATACCTGGAAAGGGGATGGCTCAAACATGGCAAGAGGAGAAGGCATAGGGAGGTGCTGAAGAGACGCAGGCACAATGTTACATTGCATGGGGGAAACATTTGGATTGTTTACATCACCATCTCCTCCAGCCTGGGAAGAAGACACGATTGGGTTGTGTTTCCAGTCTGGTTGTTTTCCCGATGGGATGTATGTTGTCCCCATGAAACTCAACCCTCCAAACTGTCCAACAGGTGCAAAGTGGTTATAAACAAACATGTGAGGAGGTCCCTGAACGCCAGGAATAGCACCAGGTGGGGTTAGGAAAGGCCCCGTGTAACCGGCAGGAGCATAGAACGAATCTACTCCAGGATGACCCTGTTGCTGCCAGGTCGTAGGTGGACCAGAAACTGTTCCTGGACCTTTCTGGGACTGTGGTTGGTTTGCTCCTGCGTCATGATGCGGGCCAAAGGCAAAGATGGGTCCTCTTAACATGGGGTTCACATCATAGAAAGGGTAATGAGGAGGGCCTGGAGGGAAGTGAGTGATCATTTGGTTTGAATTGTGTGGACTTGGTAATTGTGGCCACAGAGAGATTGGAGTGTCCACTGAAAGATCTGCTGGGAGAGAAACAATGAGAGACTCTTCAGCTTTTGATAGACTAGGCTGCCCACTAACAGTACCTGCCAAAGCGAAAGAACTTCAGACAACAAATAACCATTTGGGAATATGCATAATCCCGAGAGAAAGAAAATATTACCACTTGCTGCCCCATCATCTAACTCTGTTCCTCCATAAATTTTGGCTTCAGCAGATAATACAGGGCCAGTACTCAAGGAATTCCCACCGGTTTCATCATTAGTTATGGCTGCAACAGCAATAGCTGAAGCAGCTGCTTCTGCTTCTGCTTCACAAATCTCCATGCCAGTGGATGATGGATTTCGATGTTTATTATCTTTTTCAAAATATAAAGAGCTATCATTCTCAGTACGCCCACCACAGGGAGGGATAACAGTTGAAGATGTAACTGCACCTAATAGAGAAGAAAAGACGCATCATTTAAATGCAAAGACGAGCCATTTCAAAGTGAAAATCGAGGTGTCTAAGCCATCAGCTCACCAAATTGAATTTTGCCCTCAGCAAGCAATGAATTTATTGGGATTGTGCTGCTTGAAAAAGTATTTTTCTTTGGCACAACAGAAGTTGATGTCAGATTTGGCTCGCTCATTCGGTTGGCACCATTTTCAACAGAAACACATGAAAGAAGAGATACGGGTTTCATGGCTTCATCAAGCTGACTTTGGGTTAGGGCCATAACCTACAAGGTAATACCAAAAGGCTTCAGATATTTGCATAGGCATATCCCATGACTAGTATTTTGTTTTAGAGTCAAAACTACTTTTGTTTTTTATCCACAACAACTTCCTTTCTCACAAATTCTTACAGCTTCATCCTTTCAGTAAACCAGTCTATCAATTCATTTAAAGAAAGTATGAAATGTGGCATGGAACACATCCGTTTTAGATGACAAGGTAAATGCAAGCAATAATTTTGCAGAAACAAATTTTGTTGGATGTCTGTTTCCGATTTTTGCAGAAACATGAACCCCAGTCAAAACAAGATAATGAAACCTTGAATAATATATACTCACCGGCTGATAGGTGAGTTGGTTACCCCAAGTCCCCACAGATGTTTGAATATTATCCAGAACCTTATTTTTGTTGCTGAATACAAAACCTGACGCTTGATTCTGATCATTTTTGGGTATAACTGGAAGAGCACTACTTGCCTGAGTAGACCTGCATATTGAAATAGAAGGTAATTAAACATAAACAGACGGACGCTATCTCTGCAAACAGACTTAAAGCATTTCAATTGATCAAAGAGAGGAAAGTACTTGCTGCTCCCAGATTTTCCATCAGCATGGGAATCTGTTTTAGGGGATGGTGTGCCAATTGGGGCTAACGGCTGTCTGTTGGAGATGGGATTAAACTGCTTATTGTTCGCAACTTGGCTAGCTGGTGGGCTTCTGTTGGACCTGGCTGCAGCACTATTGTTCTGCAAAGTTGAACGGGGTTTTCGGGATGCCTGCAAGAAACAAATTCACTTTTAGTGAGAACTACCTCTGACTAGGTAACAACTTACAAGTAGAGCACTAGAGGATTTAGATTGCATTAAAACCTTGGATGCCTGAGACTTTTCTTTTATTTCTTTTTCTCTCTGTTCACGGCGGTCATTAAGCATTTGCCTTTTTGATCTTACCTCAATAAAATCATCATCGTCACTAGGAGCTTCAATGCCATGTTGCTCAAAGACTTGAACGATTCCACTCTGCAAAGGTGCATCAATTTCTTTTTCAGATATCATATTCCTTTTAAGGTTTGCCTGTCCAGAATTTGGACTGAGTGGACTCTTCACGACAGCATCTTTCCCAAGTCTACTCTCAAATGAACCCCCAGTATTGGTTTTCTGCATAGCGTTCAAACCGGACACTGAGCTATCTAAGCCTTGTTTCTGGGACTTGTTGGACACAACATATTTTCTACTTCCGTTTCTTGTAGAATTTTGTGCCCTTCCATTGCCATTTCGATTATCCTCGGAAGATGGCCAGTTTGATTCCCGAACTCTAAATTCAACCCTCTGACGCCGATATCTTCTATAACCACCAGAATCTACCCGAGAAACCTCAGCAGTATCTGATGAGCGCAGGCCAGAATTTCTAACTGCAGTTGTGTCAGTTTGGACTTGGCATCCTGATTGTCTTTCAACTAAATTTGATTTTCCATGAACTATCTTTTGAGAAGGTAGTTCCGACTTACCAGACAACTCTGGTTGTTTTTGAGGTGGCACAGCAGCCTCAATGCTTGCTCTAGCTGGAGATATACTAGTATTGTTCAGTGTGCCCCCATCAGAAATATTCATTGGTCTCCTAAGAACACTAAGCTGAGGGTTTGAGATAGAGGTTGCTGCATTTCTAGTAAGCAGATTAGCCGAATTTCCTTGACCAAGCTGAACCGTCACTGAGGATCCAGGATTCTGATTCAAAGCATAAGTTGATAAACCATTCGCTTGGACAACTGAATGAGGTGGCGGTCGCAGCACCCCTTGGGACACTGGGGATGTATATCGTAGTTGACCAAACTGAATGATAGGAGACTGGGGCTGTTGGATAAGGGAAAGCGAGGAACCAAACTGCGGATGAAGAGGAAGAGGCATTTGGATGGAACCAATCTGTATGGCAGGGAAAGGAGAAGGTATCAGCGAAGGACCAGAGAACAAACCAAACTGAAACTTAACAGGCTCATCCATCTGTGCTGAAGAAGCGGATACAGGAGGAATAGTTGTCTGAAGATGTGATGGATGCAGACCAATGCTGTGAGGTGGTATGACAGGATGAGTAGAAACTGTAGAGTTACTCTTGGAGTCTACTTTAATGGTCAACTCAAATGACTGCCGGCCACTATTTGGGTGAATTGTCAGGTTCTGCATTGTGGTTTCAGTATCCTGGAAGGTCCTAGATGCATTATGCATGCTCAACGGATCAGAAATTTCAGCAGGTTGGGCGGCTTGTTCACCATGGCTTGTCTCAATTGAAGGTCTTTCATCATCTAAAGACTCGACAGTATGCTGAGGAAGTGGAAATGTAGCTTCGGATTTCTGCTGACATTTTTCAAAGTCATCGCTGGGTATTTCAACCTCCACTCCTTCATTAAAGCCTAGGACTAGATTAGAGTCTTTATCCTCAAGATGCATTTCTTCTAATTCTTGGGCGAGATCTATGTTTTCATCAACTCCGTGTATTTTATCCTCCTCCTGGTATCCATCTTCATCTTCATCGTATTCTTCTTGTTCCTGCAACCGCTCATTACTGTCAAGAGCCCACTCTTCATTATCCCAACAAGACACAGAGCCTGTAGCAATCATCAAACTATCCTTCCCAACATCACTAGAGATAATTGGTGTTCCGCCCTTCTCTTGTAAACCAGTATCTTCTCCCTTCCTGGAAGAAGCTAAGACAGATAAATCTGCTGATTCATCCAAGTCATCATGAGAGAGATGAACAGGGGAATCAGGTGGGCTAGTAACGGAAAGTGAAGACTGAGAGTCACATCTTCCAGTAAGCTTGCTATCGAACGGGTGATGTTCATCGATACCACTCCCAGACAGCACATGATGATCTTGAAGATCCCCTATATAACTGGCTAGAACGGTCGAATTAGTCCTACCTGTATGGCTGTAGCTAATCCCTCCAACAGAAGTTGAGGGACCAGGATGCTCAACCTCACTTCTAAAGGATGACTTCTGCCTAGACTCCTGGGGAGGGGGAAGAACACGTGGCTGCCTTACTGAATACCTTGGTCTTCCAAAAGGGTAATAGTCATCCCCCTCAGGATTCTGATACAACTTTTCAGGATAAGGAGAATATGGACCATGACGTGCACGGCCCTGGCTTTGTCCCCATCCGGGATCACCATATTGCTCTCCAAAACTTTCACGAGATTCAGATTCCATCCCATAATTCCTATTATGGGTCCTTCCATCTCCAGGAATTCTCCAACTCTGATCAACTGAATGCTCTGGGAATCCTGGTTTGAAGTAGGAAGGGGAACTGAGATATCCAGTTGTCCCAAAGAACTCTTCCTGCGAGCCATGTGGAATAAACCTCGAATTGCTTCCACTCTCAATATCTTCCTTTCTCCAAGTAGGCTTTTGTCTATCAGGGAACCCAAAAGAACCATCTCTAGAAAATTGAGATGCGGCATTGCTCTCAAATGATCTACTGGGTACTGATAGATCTAAAGTTGATGACGTAGTAATTCTATCCACCATCCTTTCGCTGTCTTCCCAATCAACAACATCTACAGACTCTTTTTCTTTAACAATATCTAAGAATTTATCTTCTGAAACAGTTGAAGATATACTACAGCCTTTGGCAGCTTCAGCCTGTCTCCTGGAAATTTTTTCTTCCAGCTCTAGAAGCTTTTGCTTAGCAGCCTGCTTCCTCCTTTCTTCCTCCATGATCAACCTATGTTTCTCCTCTTCTTTTGACTTTCTCAACTCTTCTGCCTTCCTTGCAGCATCTAGTCTCTCCTGCTCATTTCTGAAAGCAGCTTCTCTAGCCTCTTCTTCTAATCTTCTCTGCCGCTCATCTTGTTCACGAGCAAGCCGCAGTCTCTCTTCTTCTTCTGTTCGAGCTAGTTCTATCACCCTTTCCTGTTCCTCAATGATCCGCCGACGTTCTTCTTCCTGCATCTTTTGAACTCGCTCAAGTTCAGCCTCAAATGACTCCCTGACAGGATCATGAAACTCTGTTTGCTTTAAAGCCTCTTTCTTCTTCTTAGCAACACCAAGTACTGGGAATGGATCATGGACATCAAAACCAGAGTCACCAAAGTCTTCCACATGAGGTTTGTCACTCTTGAAGAAGGGGCGTTTATCCCTACAAGAAGTTAATCTTGAAATCATTAATTAAGATCACAAGAAGTAAGCAAACTTATATAGCCATACTGGAAAGAGTTAGTACCATACCTATTCTGATTCTCAATTCCATACCCATCCCGATGAAAAGTTCCCCTGTTGCCGGAGCTATCCATATTATTATTATTCCATGGCTGTCTTCCTCCTCCATGCTGATACGGAGCCTCTCTAGCTCCAGTATTATTCCAAACATTTTCCCTTGATGCTGACAAGAGGAAGTTACTTTTCTTAACAGTTTCTCTGCCCTTACTAGATGGTCTTGCTCCATAAACACTTTTACTATTATTTGCACCTTCATTTTGGAGTGGTGAGGAGACTCTCCAAGAGTTGGCCTCCCTTCCTCCTCCACTGACTGGTCTTACTTGAGTGAAAGAGGACTTTGCAATTTCATTTTCACGCTGTCCTGGTTTGTCAAATAGATTAGAAGCAGCATGTTTCTGAGGCAAGGCATGAGGCCTCGGAAGATCAAACCCCCTATCCCAAAATGGCTCATTCTTTGAATAGCCATGATCCCTGTCCCGATCTCTTAAACCATGACTAGTGTCACGCTCATCATCAGCCCAATCAGATCGTGGGGTCAAACGAACAAGAGGCAGTGGCCCTGAAAAGTACTCTTTTTTCCTCACCTGTTCAGATGTATGTAATCCATCTGAGAAACTAGTATTCTCGCTGAGCTCATTACCGAGCCGGCTACGCCCAGACTGGTTTTGAGGTCTCATATCTACAAGTGAACTGCCCATAGCAGAGACACCTCTCGGCTCTTTTAAAAACTCTTCACCTGCAACTTGCTTCTGTTTCTGATTCAGACCCTCCTTCTGTTTCTGCCCAGAAACAGAAGCTGAAGGCAAAGAAGCCTTCAGCGACGGGAAATCTTCACCCCTCAAAGATGCAACTTTCTCTACATGATGAAAAGCCCGTTCCATAGGTTCAGCTGCACCAACCCGAGAAACAAGAGGCCTATTCAACCCATTACTCTCCCTGTTAACACCTTCAACACTATGATTACCAATATCACCATCTTGCAAAGCAGCAGGCTTACTCCATCCGATACCGGACGAAGCAGGTCTCGTTCCACTCCCAGCGACTCCTCCCCCAGAATGAAAGCTCGAACCAGATGAATCAACTCTTTCATGCTCCTTACGGAGTGAAGGAAGGTTCAAGGGGGGTGGAACAGATAACTTCGGCCCAGCATTTTGCGAGCTTCTTGGCCGTGAAAGAACGACCATACTTCCTCCTCCACCACCACCGCCATAGCCACCACCTCCTCTCCCCCGGTTTGCCCCATAACCTCCAGATTGATTATACTGATGATGAGGTTGATATCCATAAGACTTATTCAGATTCACAGACGCGTACTTGTTACCATCTCCATGATTAGCCATATCCCGTTTCCGCCGATCACTGAACATCGCCAACGCATCAAACCTTAAAACATAGATCTGATTCTCCCCAGTCAAATTCGTCTGCAGTCTATTGCCTCAGATCTACTACAGTGACGAATTGATCAAAACTGAAAATCAATCTCACGAATCTCCCCTGATCAAAACACACACAAAAATCAAAATCAATTCCCAGATTCGATCCTTGAGTAAAACCAGCGTCGAACAGACGCGGGAGCTAGGAGGAGGTGAAAAGGAAAAAAAAATTAAAGTGATGGATGGAATCGACGAACTAGGGTTTCGTTTATAAATCAGCTCAAATCGACGGTCTAGGAAGGCGCAAGATTACCTCCGGCGGTGGTGGGCGTAAGATATCAACGATGGTGGCTAACGTACGCTGAGGTCAGACGACGAAGCGCGAGGGAACGAATCGTCGGAAAAGAAAGCCCTACCCCTACTACTACCTCTTTGTCGGAGATAAAACAAAAAAAAAAACTACGAAAAGAAAAGAAAAGAAAAAAAAAAAAAAAAAAAAAAAAACCAAAGCTGAGGCACGAGAGATAAACCAGGACATGGTTTAATCTTTTTATGGTTTTGACCCTATATTAACTAATCATCTCTTTATTAGCCATTAACTCTCAATTTGATACATATTACCCTATTATCTGCCTTCGTTTAATTTTTCAGTAACGATCAATTTGGTTTTCGTGTAAACATGGAAAACTCCGAATTATAGAAAAAAAAATGACATTAATTAGTTTCGTTACAAAGTTGTTAAATCTTTTCACAAATAAAACCCTAATATATACTCAGATGGATGCTAAAACTCTTCCTTGTCTTCGTCCCTTGTGAATCTCTCTTCCATTATTGGGATTTGTTATCAAGAATGCTCCTCCAGTGATCAACGACCGCTCTCGAATCAGAACGGATTTTAGGGTTACCATTCTTGGAGAGGAATAGAAGAGTGCAGAAGGCGTTAGTCTCCCTAAGAAGTCGAGGGCTTAGAGGCAAGCTTCGCATAAGTCTGAGAATATTAACGCACTTTATGGCTTCTGGAGAGACGATGTGAAATCCTTTGTCTCTTGCAACATGAGCGGCTCTTGTGGCGGTGCTAATCAGTTCTTCAAGTTGCTTCTTTTTTATCATTCTTCTTTTTTTGTTTCTTCTCTTGACATCTTTCGCACATGGTGGTGGTGGGAAATCACCGGAAACAACCATAGTTTTCGAGAAAAGAAAAAAAAAAAACCACAGAAACGAGACGAGATATTGAAGAACTAGAGAAAGAACGAGAAAAAAAGTGTGTGAAGAGTAGTGTGGGCGAGAGAAGAATATTTACTAGTTGAGATTATATAGAGAAAAGTTTCCAAATTTTAGATGGAATTGGATTTCGAAAAAAAGGAAAAAGTGGATTAATATTTTTTTTGTCATTGTTGTATGAGAACCGTTGATTTCCTTAATTGTTTGAGATCGGCCACAAATTTCCTTTTTCCTTTCGTACTAAAACAAAACATATCTGCTCAATCAAATTACATATGTTAGATTGCGGGCCAAGTTACAAAGCCCATTAAGTTCAACAATCATGACCCATTTATCACGCAGCGAATCCGATTGCGTTTCGGCCGCGGAAGATGTCGGAAACAGACCAATAACTGAAACAGACCCAAACAAAACAAAACAAAACACAGTGGGGGAATGGTAATTGATGCAGAGAAGAGGAAAAACGTTAAGGAGTTTTATTACTTTTGTTTTTATTTTATGTGTCAAGGTTCACAAATTTGGCTCAAGGTCTCTCTACTGTAGAAGAATATTTACTGAGGAAGTGATTATTGTTCACTGCTTTTCTCGAGAAAACTTAAGAGAAACCCACTCACAATCCGACGAGCTATTGGATTAGGAATTTGTCGGCACAAACGTCCATCGATGTAAGCAACGATACCTGAAGCCACGAAGTTCCCTATACCAGATTTCCACTTGAACTTCATTTTCTTCTTGTCGCTAATTACCGGAACGACTGCAGTACTGGAACCAGTGTCATTAGTCTGGGCCTCTGCTTCTTCTTTCTTTGGTCTAAGACCTGTAATGACTTTAGTGGCGTGCTGTCTCAGTATGCGAATTGCAAAGCTGACGAATAGATGTTCACATAATGTCATCAACGTTGGTCCGATCTTCCATTCCTGATCATATTTAAGATATTCACATGATGACGACTCAGGGTCCATCAAAGTCCAAATTAAAGAGCATATCCTAATAGAGAGAAAAGAGATTTGACTGAACCTTGTCTCCATGAAGACGGCGAAGAGGACGAGAGAGCTCTCCTTTTAGTAAACCCCTGCTTTCGAGAAAATCTTTCACACGGTCTATCATCTCATCTATGAGAGAATTGCTTGGTGGGAGGTTTTTCAGGAAAACCTATAAGCGAATATGTTATGCTTTGGTTGAATGGGCAAAGTAAATCTAAGTTGGAGACGTATTGTTTTTGCTATTGTTTACCTGATCGTCAATGACTTTGACTCTGAGATACTCTTGTCTATACATTGTATCCAACATAGCTTGAAGGTATCCTTCGATGTATAACTGCAAGAAGTGAATATGAGCATTACACAATTACACAACTAAATCTTGCAAAAATGTGTGATTCTAAAAATTTGAAGAAATTAGTACATGTGAATGGGAGCTTATTGTTTCAAGGTTTTACATGTTAAGGTAGCCGTGAGTCGAATTTTCTCAGTTTCTCGTTTTCTACCTTATAGAAAGGAAAAATTTAATTTGAAAGTAAAAGACAAGGCATGAAATATCACCTCATCAACACCCGGATTACGATCAAGCTTAATTGTTCTATCAGGTCCACCTTCCATCAAAGCTGTTCCTATCACTGAAGGTTCCATTGCCAGTTTTAGGATTCCATGGTGGAAACCGCTAACCTGGGAGACGACACAAATATTATAAAAAAGATCATAATGCTAATGAAATTTCAACCTAACGGAATAAGTAGACAAGCCCTCACCAGTCCATCAACACCTTTCATTTCTGCACCCCGTAGAACAGAGTCGGAGATTTCAGTGAGAGCAACGAAGATGACATTGGATCCTGCTGTTCTTAGCTGCCACATGGTATTTGAATAAAAGGTTTAATAAAGAAACTGCGGAATTCATAATCGATACACTATATGGCTATATGGTACGTACAGTTTTCCCAAGATCACCAAAATAACGTCTTGTCCCTGACAATCCTTTGTTGTCAATAAATTTGCTGAGGAGTTTGAAGGTGCCTACAACAGATATAAGCAAAGGATATTTCCACCTTAATTGAGCTTTGATGCACATAGAAGCCAAAATTAAAGATAATGATACCACGAATGCTCATCGCTTACCCACTGTCAAACCAGGGACGTTCACCAAGCCTTGAGAAGGATCAAAAAAGGCATCAAGAGAGGACGATGCAAAATCATCAAACATCGATGCGAAAGCTGGCGGGAGCAATGGACTGCCCTTTGCAATGTAGATTGCCCTCATTGCATACCTATGGAGCACTTATCCAAGTTAATAATATCTAAAAACAGAGAGCAGTTTAAGTAGGAACTTTCAGCATAGAAGCAAAAGATGATACCATGAGTAATGTTTTACACATCGGAGAAGTAGTTCGCGAACCGTTATCAAAGCATGAGTGACCAGTACACCATTTAGCTCTACAACCATATTTTTTATCTGCGGAACCTACAGAAAACGAAGTACCAGACAAGTAATAGCTCATAAAATGATGTGCATATGAATATATGCAAAACAGCAACATTAAGAAGAGAAAATGAAACTTGATGCCCATACCTTAACCACACTATGCAGCAATGACCTCAGAGTTTCTTGAGCTGAGTTATAGCTCGAATATGAACTCCCAGGAACAAAATTAGTAGTAATCTAATTGAAAAGAAGAGAAACAGAGGTAGTATTTTAAACACAACATAGTGTAGAAATTGAAAAAGAAGCAACTGGAGCAACTGTAGGAGCAAACCTTTATTGGGTGAATTTCAAAATGATCAAAATAATATTGACTACTTTGCGTATTTGTACTGAGAGATGATCTCGAAAATGCCACAACTCTCATTAAAGTCTCTTCGTCTAGGTTCAAACTGACTGGCTGCAACATAAGATGTAAGAATATTATATCCAGCTGCATAAGCAGGCATAAATGCCAATACAATCAATACTTGAAGGGTCAGAAGTTGACTCTGGCTGTTAAATTTCCCTAGTCATTAATTTAGACAGTGCGATGAGAAAAGGGTAAAGAGAATTTCACTGTGACACATTAACAGCCTGATACCTGCAAAACTATTGAGGCGTGCTTGACTTGTGTGACGCTGGAACCACTTGATACAAGAACAAATACACATTTGAATAGACAATCATTTGCATCACTTGAACTTGATTGATGCTGACGAATCATGGCTGCAAAGGGTGCCCCTGCCCATTTGTGATCCACATTAAGAGCCTGCAGTACCCAAAGACAAAATTCATGTCTTATTTCTGCAACCAAAATACCAAGCCAACCTTTTGCACCTCATAAAGGTATACCTCTATACATAATTGGTTAAATTTCTGTTGGTCAGTGAACATGGATTGTAGACCAACATTGTCAAGTCTTGCCACTAGAATCGGAGAATAAGACATGACAGTTTTCTCTTCTGCGTTCTACATAAACATTTCAATACAAAATCAAGTCAAGGAGGTAAATGAAGTTTTAAGTCGATGCAAACAAATGCAGGAATAGCTATATAATGCAGACATGATGGTGAAAAAGAGAGAAGTACAATACACACTTACTTGCTTCACTTTTTCAAGTAAGTGAATTCCTAAATGAGTTACTCGGAATTGAATCTTCGAACGAGAATGGAATCCTGAGTCTCCTTTAAGGCTTTCTGAAACTTCACAAATGCGAATGACTCGAATCAGACCATCTGCATAGACTTCATATCCGACCTTTACCATCGGTATGCTACTCAATTCCTCGTCGGCCGTTTTATGATCTTTGGTCTTCTTTTTCAACATTAAGTGTGAGGCTATGCTTCTGTGTTGAGTTGCCTTGAAAAGGGGTTTCCATGGGCGGACCTTATCTAAGCTGACTTCGCGCAGAGGTATCATGCCTGCAAAAATAAAATTCCAGCTTTTAGTCAATAAAATACCTATGAGTGCTCAGTAGATTGATAACATGGAATAAACTGCCCTATTTTGTAGTTCCGAGTAAATCTAAGACAGTAAGGAGGTTGAAATTTTTTAAGCAGGAACAATAATGGAAGCCAACTATTACCATCTACTATAACTACAAGCTTGTGAGGAAGAGTCATATCATCCCATGCATAATCAGCCCCACTTCCAGGTCCAAGTACTTCAATCTCTGATGAATCCTGCAATTAACAAGCAACGAGTAGTGAATGATGCACAGAAATTCAAAAACACATATATGTAGGGATGACAATAAGTAGGAGATGACCAACCTTTTGGTAGTACGTAAGAGATGCAGAATGCAAGAAATTCTCAATTCGATATGGTGGTGGGGTATTTGGTGGTTTTTGGAAGTGCACAGCGAGAGTTGAACCTTCCTCAGTAACATTAACAGATGCAAATTCAATTGCGCCTCTGCCTGCTTCACCTGCCTGCTTTCTGAACTTAAGGAAAAAACATCCAATTGATGTGATACATAATGGGCCTGACCAACTCCAGTTTGCTTTGTTCAACCGAAACTGAATGAATATCAATGGATTTGCATTGTCACTTCTGTGTTTTTTGATAAAATTTTCGAACAGATGGAGTTCTTTCTTCTGAGTAGTTTCTTCCTGCAATTGCAAGGCTGCTCTCTGCTTACTTTTGATGGTGATTATGCCTACAGAGTCATCCTTCCCAGAAAAAAAGAAAAAAAAAAAGTAAATAAATCATGTTCCTGAGAGGAAAGTAAATAAATAAAAAGGGACACAAAACGGACCTGAAAATACCGTTGGCGGATGTTGATGGTCTCTTCTGATTCATTGATTACAAGATGTCTTGGAACAAAACTCACAATCCGTGATGGAACAAGCATTGTACTTGAGATTGATCTAACTGACAACCCATACCTTGTTATATACCGAAACCCAGACTCATCTTTTGTTCCCAAATTAATTTCTGTAAGTCCTGATAAAGCATCCAAATCCAACACAGCTTCAGTTGCCCCATGACCATCAGCCAATATGACACAAACCTTGCGAGATCTGGCCAAAAAAGGTGCTGAAGTAATTTATAAAAAGATATTGGGTGAAAATAACAATGCACTGAGCACAGATAGCATACCTTAAAAACCACGACCCCTCTGCCTTTGGGGGCAAATACAATCCAAACTCAGGGGGGACAATGTGATCAAGTTTCTCCATATCTTCCCTGCAATGTATACTTTAAATGTAAATAGCCATCACCAAGTTAAACGATATCTTGATTTATTGGTCACATACCTGGATAGAGGCTTTTGATCAGGGGGGAAGAAGAATAAGGGGCAGCCTGAGTCGTTTTTAAGAATGTACACTGTGAAAACAGCTGCCTGCACCAACCAGAAAGAGTTTTTATAAGAAAAAGCAACCAGGAAGGAAACAGACTTCAAGATAAAAATTCACGACCTCCAGTATGCCTCTTTTCCCTAGAGACAATCTCAAGGAAGCACAGTATTTTCCACCCGAAAAATCAAGATCAACATCCAAACATTCTGCATCATTCTTCTGCTTCTGTAACTTCTTAACCCACTGACCACTATTGACTGGTTTGCAGCTCGCTTGTGAAGTAGTGAGAGTAACTCTAAAGTATATCATGTCAGGATTAGCATAGAAATCCATTGTTTTTCCGCTCTGTACAGTTGCATGCTTGCCAATGTTGTGTCTCTCCATCGAGGTGAACTGATCTGCGAGCGAGATAATAATGTTAGAAGCAGAAATACAGGTCACTCAAAAAGCACATACTTTTCTGTAGTTACCAGTTTCTGTCAAAAAAATGGCTGCTTCGGTGGACAGTAAGTTGGACACCTGCACGGTGGGCAAAAGGAAAATTTCCTTCTGCTCTCGCAACGCAATACATGCTTTCTGTTTATCAAGCACATCAGAGGATGCATCAGGCCGTGTGATTGATACTTCCCTCCGAATGCTATGGATCAGAAAATGCACCTTGCCAGCACACTGACTTTCAGATGTAACAGAGCAATATGTAGTAGTCAAGGAGACCTTCACTGATTCGATAGATAAAGCTCTTTTAACTCCATAACTTAATTTATCAAAAATTCCTGTCAGGCGTACCGCCTTGCCTCCTTCAAGCTCGTCTGACCATTCACTTGCCAGTGACTTCTCACCCTCAAACAAATTTTCCAAAGATTCGGGTCTGAACGAGAGTGAAAAATTACCTGTCATTTAGTTTGCAAAATCAATCAGAATACCACCAAAAATACAATCGATCATCCTGTAAGCTAAGAGAAACTAGACTATTGATATTACCTCTAGAACTAATGTAGAGAATTACAGGGACACATAGTCATTAAATACGAAGAAAGACAAATTGATGGAAAGCTAGTTGCATATGTTATGGTGATGAGGGGCCATTTCAGCCTTGCTCAAAAGTTTCGAGTTATAAATACTGTAGCAAGAAACCAAAATCCTACCAGCGAAGCTTACCAACAGCTAAGGATGTCAATGCCTTCTTTAGATCTCCTGATAAGCTTATGGCATTAAATGCTGCGACCGAATCATCAATTGAACCACCAGGCTTCAGAGGTACAGTAGCAAAATCATCTCTCTTCTGTTTAGATCGTTGAAAACGTATCTCCATGGGAAGACTAGTCTCGTTATGAATCCTTGTCAAAGGAGAAACTGAGATCGATAAACCATCCTACAGTGGGTAATAAATCCAAAAGTTCAGGGAAAAGTTGCATCTTCAAACCCGTTGGTTGATATTTAATGATCTTATAGAAACCTTGAGAATCAGCTATGACATACCTCAAATCCCTTCTTAATATCAACAACAACAAACGGTCCAGGATGACTCCTTGAATCTATAAAACATATATAAAGCTCAGCAGTAGCTACAACATATGCTTATTCAGGTGGAAATCGCATGAACAGATAGAAGATGTGAAAAGTATCAAAGTACCTTGGAGTGATACTATCCTTGTTCTCCAAGCAAGTGTTCTGGCTTCTAACAAAGAAACGTTAATAGAAGAAGTTATGAACTTTCCAGAAGATAGCTGGACCGCAGCCACTGGAGAAGCCTCGGGTTGATGGTTCATTGAATGCCTTTGAAAGACATTACACATTATTAAGGATCCGCCAACCACTTTTTTATGCAAAAGAACTAGGCAGTAGTGAACAAGTTTCTCCACTCTCAATTAGTTCGAAGGATTATTCTTACTTTAGTACTTTTCTTTTGCACCTTATGTGTAAGAAGAAGTATGCGATAAACTAATTGGAAACATGGGAAATAAAATTATTTAAGCAATCTACTCAAGAGAGTGGTAAAAGACTGTCAGCATTCACCTGGAAGAATAAATGCATCGACCTTTATGTTGTAGAATAAAACAAGGCAATAAGGGACCAAGAAGTTACCGAAGAAAAATAGACGCAGTTTGCTTCCTACCAACTGTGGCAGTCTGTTTCTCATTGAAACGGCAAATAAGGTCAAGGCCAGAGAGGTTTTCTATCTGAAAAAGACGAATTTTTTCATGTTTCCTCTATAGAACAGGTGTATATCAAGTAAAAGAGTATGAAAATTATAAAGGCATTGAACAGAAATCAAGGAAACGATAACCTTGCAACAATTGGAAAGAATAGCGGAGGTTTTCACAGAAAATGGACCAGCAAACTCCAGTTTTCCAAGCACAAAAAGGAGCATATCCAATGACAACTCGGTTAGAAAGACCTCCAACTGCACATGCGAGGGGGATAATATGTAACGACTTATATAGTCCCAAGACTTCATGGAAAATGAAGTAAGAAGGTTTAAGCACCTTTCCAATCCTGCAGTAAATATGGGTAGGTACTTTTTGCATAGTATTTTTAAGATGCTGAGTCTGAAAAGTTGAACGGTAGAAAGCACTAACTTCAACTGGATGAAAAAATTCCCGCCTATTCCAGCAGAGCGAAAGGAAGAAAAAATAAACAATTGCTGGATGAAACTCTATATAGGCAGAGGAAAATGCATAATCAGGGAAACCATATGCATCTCAAGAACCCAGGGAAAGAAAACTTCTCACCATTGGTTTGTCTGAGCATCAAAGTACAGCACTAATATGTTTAATGTGCTCATAACCCTGGCTTTAGAAGATAGCATTTGTATAGTTAACTGAGTGATACTGATTGAACCACGGAAAAGGGGAAATCTGTCCCTTGTTTCTGAAAGTTCATGAACAATGGTCAGAGAAACGCCATCAATTGTTACGGAAATAGAAGGGGCGGAAGAGTCCATCACAGATTGCGTTTCAGACTCATGGATCTCAGAGGGTACCACAGGTGTAATATTACGAGTTGCCAAACTTTCACGAAACACTTTAAACTTGAAAGGATTTCCTGGCTTCCGAACAAATTCTGGAAAATCATCAATAAATGCAACGGCTGAATCACTCTTCTTGTTGACGAGATAAAATGTATCTTTGACCAATTTACGGTAGGTCTCCCAGTCAATGTCACCCTTATAATTTTCGGATTCGCCAGAAGATGCCCGAAAGAGTGTTGGTGCATTGTCGTAAAGTCCAGAGATGTTTACAAAATCTGAGCTTGAATGATAGTTTAAACGCAATGGCTCTCCTTTACTGCTTTTGGCATATAAAGATGTCAAGGAAAACCATAAGGTGGATGAATTCCATCCTTGATGGCGATAGTACCTGACCTGCACATGAATTCAAATTTTAGGGGATACCATCTCACTAAAAAGCAGGTTCAAGAGAAAAAGGTAGCTGGCCCGATTTTTATTCTGAAAAACAAAGAATACTAATCACTGTCTCTCTCTTCTTGTTGTTCTAATATTTTACTGTGCATACCCTGAAAAGAGCTCTTTCTCCGACTAGAGAATAATGAAGTGTACCAGTGACAACACACTTGTCCCCCCTATCTTCCACTGTGAAGAACATATGTTGGTGTATATCTTGAATAGCAACAATCGCTCCTATACATGTATCAAATTTTTCATTAGAAGAAGAACCCACAAGTTTTATGAATGGCTAAAATACTAATATACCTACTTACCATCAGGAACTACAGACTCAAAACTTCTTTCAGGTTCACTGTTGACCGAAGTTCTTTCTAAAGAAGCATGTGTGCTTTCTCCTCCAGGTAACGCAGCAAAGGATGACAGCATAGAAAGTACCATCTGACATAAAAGAATAATTTTAAAACCGTTTACATGTGCATTCTAAACCTGATAACTATACCACAAAGAATGGTACCTGCAATTCTGACAGAGAAATGGTTATATCAAATCCCAGAACAGAACAACCACCGACCCATGCCTGGCTAAACTGGTGACCAGTATTTTCTCGCTTCTTAACTGATGCAGAGACACGTAGGTCTTCCAAAATATAGCTTTTATAACGAGAGTGAAATTCTTCCTGTAAATTGCTGTTTGCAGAAAATTCTCTTAGAGAACTAAAATCTCCTGAAACACTTGTGCTATCACCTGAACTGATTACATCGCTATGCTGAAGAGGAGGACCAGACAGAAAAGAAGAAGATTCACTAAATGCTGGAGAAGAAAATTGAGTAATATTTATGTCCCTTTCCACGCTCTCAAGAATCTTAGAAAGAACTGACAGGCGAGAAACCTCACAAAGAAACTTCTGTTCTCTGCCTGCCGAATCAAAGGAACTGTGGAGAGTGATATCCAGAACAATTTCCCTTATACCTCCTGCAAAATCAAGCAATTATAATTTCTTTGAAACGCCAGTTATGTATTTACATAGCAAAAACGTTGTACAAGTGAATAAAGATAGTACGACTTACCATATTCATCATCACAGACAAAACCCAATGCAAATTGGGTCACATCTATTGAAAATACTTCAACGGGGTACCAGTTTTCTTGTTGAGAAGGAAGATTAATTTCACTGATGCCTGAATCAGCTTCGAATTTCTCAAGAACTGGCGCAGAAGATTGAATCACTGACACTTTACTCGACATGAAATAAAGGTACGCGGAGTAACCATGTATTAACCCTATCAAGGCCTTTGGTTCAAGGACAAAAAGACCACCCTGCCAGCAACATCGTGAGTTACTTCACGCACGATATAGAGCTAGTCAATATGTATATAAAGCATTAAAGCTAGTAGTGTTTGTTATTTACCTCGACGCTACTGGAGATTGACTGAAATTTTCTCCCGATAGAAACCAATGTTACAAACTTCCTTGACCGACGAACTTCCACCAAGACATTTTTTGTTGATTCTCTAGCTACAAGTAACTCCGTCAATTCTAAATTGATGTGCATCCAATGAGCCGAGTTGGATGGTAAAGAGTCTGAAGCAGAGTCCAACTTGGTCACTTCTCTCTGAACCTGAATACTGTCTGTAGAAGATTCATTTGCTATTGATGCATTTCCTGCACAGCATGCAGAATCACCAGCCATACAACAGGCGTCCCCTAGAGGTGATGGGCTTGAGAAATCCATAGACACACTCAATATGCAGCTAGAAAGATATGCTTCAAACAAGTTATCATGTGACCTGAGCGGCAAAGATTCTGCGATAAAGTTGCCAGAACTCTTCCATATATTATCCCCGTATCTGAAGAGATTTGATTGGAGTCCACGCAAATCAACATTGATTAAGCACCTATGTTCTTCACAAGATAGTTCAATGCATGCTTCCTGGACAGAAGACCAGATTTTAGAATCATCTAGCTCCATAAGCCTCTCAAATTTGTCGTCTTCTGCAGGAACATCAAATATCACATCTATAGCCTTCAGCTTAAAGCTCGCTTTAACTACAAAAAGAGCTCTGCAAAAATTCGTTTCGATCTCATGTTCCACATTCACTGCATTAGACCTAACTCCCAATGAATGACCCGCAGAGCTTAAGCCACTCAACCCATGGGAAAGTCCAGAAACTAAGCTTAGAAGCATCTGGTACAACAAAACAAAACTTACTTGAATGATTTTTTCATGACCTGAAAGATAAATTAGGATACTGATGCTGTTCATATGTTAGGCTCAGATCTTAAACCAAAGAAGCAGAAGGACAGGTTCATTTAGATTGTCATAAGTACTTGAGCATCATGTTCAACTTTAAGGAAGTCTAGAAGGATCTTTTCTGACAAAGCGTCAAAAATCATAAAGAAAATCTGCATCGTTTCTAACATCATAAATAAAAATCATTTAGGCTTCTTGATAATATATGTTAGCAACAAGTCTATATCCAGATATTAATCACTTGGGATAGAAGAGTACATTACTATAGAGAATTTATAATCAAGTACTCCACTGACATGAAAAATTATGCTTCCGAGTATCTGAACCTTTAGATTAGCTTACCAAAAACAATATTAACTCATGTAGCCAACAAAAAGGCGAGAAAAGAGATAGGAAACTATTTTCCCAATACTATGCACAGATTTATAGACATGAAAAGTGAAAACTACCAAGAAAGCCTCTGGTACCTGAAAGTAAGCATTTAGGTCATCTGGTTTTGATACAATAGTCAGTCCCAGCGCCAACACATCCAAACCAGTTGAGAAATCCATAATAGCTTCGCTAAAGGAATAAACTTGCTCTCTGCAATAGATTAGAGTTTTCTCAGAAATATATGGAATTGCATAAAGTCGGTCTCTTTTCTTTGATGTAGCATCAGCGGAGTTTGGGACTATCTTATGGACATACACTAACTAGTTCAACGAAGCACCTAAGGTCAGTCCTATAACTTGGGAAGGAAATGCAGCTAAGAATCATTCTTCAGCGATAAATGATGTGATCAAACAATTCCCATATGACTTTACAACCAAAACATGTATCAAGCAGGGAAGACGATGTTTAGCTTAGTATAACACAATTGCAGTAATAGAAGGCAATAAATTCCCCAATGACTAAAAGGGATTAATTTGATATAAAAAGAAGTACCAGACCTTAAGGATGAAAAGCAGATAGTTACGGGTCTCAATACAAAAACTTGACTCCATTTCTTTTCTGCCATTTTGCAGAAAGAGCAATCAAAACCAGAAAAACCTAGGTATGAGGACATGGAGTTCCATCCTTGAGAAACATATTTTTCACAACTTGGAATCACAGTATCACGTAGCCCCAGCTCCTGAAGCAAAGGCCTATCTGATCTTGTGTTATCAGGCCCTTGTAACATCCTTAATGGAGCCACATCAGATTTTGAAGTCGGCCAGACGACAAACTCAAAATCATGGAAATCAAATAAAAGAAGATCTTTCTGCCCAATTAAAGCATCCACTTCTTCAGCCTTCTCCACCAACAATTTAACCTGGGGGCCACCAATAAGTATGCCAACCTGAATATGTCTCTCTGGATGAACTCTATGCAAAGACAGTTCAATATTGCGTCTGTAGATCCCATATTCGTCACAACTAGCCATTTCAGGATCAACCCCAGCTGTTACCAAAGAACTTAAATGAACCACTCCAGTAATTTCGTCTACAAATAACTTCTGAGCCCATTTTGTCTGCCAAATTAGCAGAGCCATTGAAAACAACGATGAATATTCTAAAACAACATCCAACTTTCCCAGTACCATGCTGCATTTCCAGAGCCCAGAATCTTGGTTACCAACATCCTGATATGCCATCAAGCTTTTAATATCAACGAGTAGGCAAGGGTTATCAGAAACTTTAAAAGTACTTTTATCCAACTTTAAGGGACTGCTGTTCCATTTCGACCACATTTCTCTCAAAAGATTTTGTAGATGCAGAATACCTTCATGTTGATCATTGCCATGATTGTTCTCTATTTTGGAAAGAATGATTGGCTGTGCTGGGTCCATGTCTAGAATAGTTTTCACATCTTCACGCATTTGCTTCTTATTTCCTTCAGCAGAACTACTGGGGTCTTTTGAAGATCTCATGAAACGACTGGTTGTGTTAAAACTAGAAGACTCAACCTTCAGTTTCCCACAGGAAGCAGACAAACACTGAGTAAGACAGCCAACAGTGTACATGACCAAAAACTGATCAACCGAGAGGCAAAGCATGACAACATTTGAGTCCATGTATCCAGTACTGTCTTTTGATGTCATAAAACTTGAAATCACTTTCTCTGGATAAAATTTGATAGAAAGTTTCCCAAGATTCACAACTGCATGAAACTCAAGAGATACCCGCTCAGAATCATCGTCATTTTTCTTATCAGTTTGTAGTTCTTGGGTCAACAGTTTCTTTGACGAGAGAAAGCAGGCTATAGACCAGAATGTTCTACTAATAAGACTCCAGATATAAGCTAGGACCCAGGTGGTCTTACACAAACAGTTGAAGTTGACATAATGGGAAGATTCGTCATAATTATCATTAGCATTCTGAGAATTCAGACAGGTTCTGTATCTGGCTACTCTCCGTGCCCGTGCGATAGCTTCAGCAGGGAGCTCTTTCTCAATATTACATATCATCTCCCACTTACGTCTGGCAGTTACAAGCTGTCTTTTGTTTTCTGAAACTTTCCAAAGTGATGATTTCTCTGGCATTTTCCTAGAGTACCCAGCTGAAGATAGCAAATACTCGTAAGCATTCACGTATCGCAACCAGAGGATAACAGCACTAACTAAATTCTGGAATGAAAAAGTATGAGGTGAAATCTTCAAGCCAGTTCTGCGAGCAGCTACTTTCCAAAGATAACGTCCATTTCTGACAGAATAGCTATCTTTGGATGACAACTTCGCCAATCCCATAAAAACCGGAAGATCAGTGGGTCTAAAGGAGAAGCTTAACTCTGGAATGCGGACAATCAGATTAATAAGTTGAAGATTATGCAGTGTAATCAACATGACAAGGCTGTCAAGTGCACAAAGGTCAGCGGTATCATTATTCCTCTTATATCCAATCTTGAAACCATAGCAACTCAATGTTAAGGAACTACGTCTCAAAGGAAACAAAACTGCAGCAGCTGAACTCCTAATTAAACTAAGATTTCCACAATTCTCAGAATCACTCCTCAGCTCGTTGATTTCCAGAACACAACTCAAGTCACTTGAACCCGGGAAACAAACTTGAACATTAATACGATGTATCTGTATACAAAATTGCCTGAGAATAAGATTCGAGAAAGAAGTCTTGAGCTTACTTCTCTGGGAAGTGCTGCCACTCAGCATCTTTTCCAAAATTTCATGTAAGAAACATCCCTGCAATAAACAACCAAATCGATCCCAGAGTTAATGAAGATTTGGGGAAATAGCTTCCTTCATTCACACAGTAGCAAAATTGGTTATGTACCTCGGGATCAATAGACGACAGAGCTTTCTTTATCTCATTTGCTACAGTGTCACGTGAAGCTCGCTTCCTTCTCGAGCTTCCTTCCTCCGTCCCTCTTAAGAAAAAACGTAGAATCCGATTAACCCTAACGAACGAACTAGTAATTTCGAAAACTCAATGCACGAAATAACAATTGAGCGATGAGATTTAAGTTACCTAACTGATAATCTGACATTGACACCTCGAATTTCGATTTTAATGGCCGGAGCTGACCAAACGGAAAAGTGAATAGCCAGGTGGTCGAGAGTAAATTTCTCGAATGGGAAACTAGATCCATCGATGAGCTGATTAAGCTGAGAAACATCGAATCGAAAATTCCTCAAGGTGAGGTGAGTATCGGTAAGCCCTAATTCGACTTGAAGATCAGGTTCTTCCCGAGAAAAAGGGAGCAATAGAGAACGAAGTCTCCGTCGGACCCAATTGCAAAGAAACGTCATGCTAATTCAATCAAAGAGATGGTTGCTTAGTGTGTGTGTGTGTGTGATCGAACGATTCCGCCATTAACGAGTTCGAAGAAGCAAACGGTTAATATGAGAGGCCCTTGTGAAAAATCCCCTTATCAGGCAGAGCGGGAAAGCAAGAGGACAAAGACGAAGTCACGATAGCGAAACCTTATATCGTACTTCAGTGCAGTGCAGGCGATGAAGCTTCTTTGCCGTTTTCTTCCTAGCCAACGAGACTACCTGTAGTTTCGTAGAGGACACCACCGAAACACACACAAAAAATGTCACAAATTTATTTGGATACTGTATCTTATGTAATAAGGTAAAAAATTTAGCATAATTTAGAAAATTAGTCTTAGATATATAGTTTTTTGCCAAAAGTTATACAGAAAAATCCGGGGCTTTTTCACTAACCACGGTAAACACACACGCGCATGCCCTCGCGTTGGTATAGAAATTAATAAAACAAACAAATTAATAAAAATTCTCTTTTTTTCCATTTAATATTAAACCATTCGTTAAATTAGAGGGAATGTGTGTTGCCATATCCGTTTCCTCTTCTGATTTTGCTCTAAAGTCTAAACTACGTCTACATAAACAACAAATCAAAGAACTTAGCAAAGAAAAGAAAAAAACCTAATTAATTTCTCTGATCATGGACAGCTTACCTTTAACATCTCCTCCACGAGATTCTCTTCAGAGTGGATCTCAAATCGTTGGCGATGATGCAATGCACAAATATATCTCTTCGATCGCTTATATCCAACGACCCATATTTCAAGTCCAAATACTTTTCTCGGCTTGGATCCGGTTTACTTCACATGGCTACATATGACTCTAGTTTGCTTTGCTACCACTCTTTGGGCGATTCAAGATCACCGATAACTTAATGGCATGTCAGATTCTGGCCTCTTGCTCTGGCCTTCTTCTACTCTACGTTAATGGTGTCTGCGACTGCGTCGCAAATCCGCTCACAAAGAAGTTCCGATTTCTGTATCCTAGGTCAATCGATAGTGGTCTGTACGTTCGTTTTTGGGACAGAATGTACATCGGCTTCGCGGTTGATCATATTGATCGAACCACCCAGAGTTTCAAAGTCGTCAGCATGATCGTGCTGAGAAGATCACCCAACGAATGGACGTATGAGTTTAGCATTAACGCTAGCGGAGGTTTATGGAGAATACAGAAAACGAGTTTTACTTGCTATCCAAGCGATCTCCATAACCGTATGAGAAACCCTATTTACGTGAATGGACTTCTTCACTGGCTACGAAACGACGGAAGCATTGTAGCATTCAACCCTAAAACAGAGGAAGCACGACTGATTCCGATTAAATTCCCCCAAGAACTGAGTTTGAAAACGTTATTCGCCTCCGACGATAAAAACCTAATATTGATATCAGCGACTGAGGAAGTTATTAACGTTTATGCACTCGAGAATATTCTCACTGAAGATCCCAAGTGGGTCCTCTCGAGGCGGATCCAAAACGGAGTGCTGGATAAAAAGAGTTTGAGCCGTTAGAACGTCGAAGCTTACGACGGCAAGTGTTTAGTGTTGAGGGATTACAGTTACGATCGAATGGTTCATGGTTATGACTTGAGAGCTAACAAGTGGGGACTCATGGGTTCGATTCCAGGGCGGTGCTATGCATCTCTAGACTTTTTCCAGTAAACACCATCGTCGTCATCTTCTGTGATAGGACTTGATCAAAATGAGGAGGATCTGATATTGGATTGTGATGATGATAAACGCTTCTCCTCTCTTAGCTATATTATGGAATTGGCGATTGGTCGAGTAGACAAATTGATGCCATGTGAGGAACATGTGTCTTTTGGTTAATGACCGTCTTTTTTTTACTATGTAAAAGTATGCTAGTTTTTAATTGGAATGTTGTTTAGGGTTTAGGGTTTAGGGTTTAAACAGTTTGCTCAAAATCTCTCTAATAGCTAAAAATCCCTCAAGTTATGGATCTCCAATACGATCAAAATTTTAACATATAAAAACAACAATTTAAATTAAAAGCGGACGAAACGAGTATAGATTCGAGACTAACGCTGGAGATTCATTGATATTTTCCTAAACTAAAGATTACTTGCAGTCCAAGCGATTTAGATAACCGTATAATGAGAAAACCTGTTTAATTGGACGGAAGTGTTTGGTGTTGAGGGAGGAGACTAATAAGAACGGTTACAAATTACAAATACGCGAATGCTTCATGGTACGACTTGAAAGCTAATTGGTGGGGACTCATGGGTTTGATTCCAGGGTGTGGTGCGATGCAAATGGAGACTTTTCTCAGTTTACACAGTCGTCGTCTTCTTATGTGATAGGACTTTATGAGAAGGAGGAGGAGGTGATATTGACTTGTAATGATATAAACGCATCTCCTCTCTAAGCTTTATTATGGGATTGGTGATTGATGGAATCTCAACAGGAAAAAAGAAAGAAAATCAACTTAGAAAAAATATCGGTTGAAGAAGATAAAAAGAAACCATCATTGTTGATGAAGCCTCCGTCCAAGTTTTTCTTTTGTTCATGCAAAGATTCAATAATAAATTCGTATCGTGTGTGAGGAATATGTGTCTTTAATTGGTTAATGAACATAAGTTTTATGTTTTTCTTCTATCTTTGTTTACTACGTTTATTACGCGTGTGTGATAGTTTTTTTAATTTTAATTTGAAGTTATTAACAATGTGCACAAAATCTCTCAAAAATCTAAAAACTACACGTTTTTCTTTTGGAAATAACTTGAGAAGCAAGCAACATGTCTATTTTATGGACCAACTACTACGACTCTTAAAACCCCGAAATAAACCCCTAAATATGTTCACGTATGTTTCATTCAAATTTTTAACAATAAATAAACAAATTACAACCGGACCAGATCATGTTACGTTTTACATCTAATTTACTTAGGACCATGAAATATGTAACCAAACCTAATAATAGAAAATGGATTTATATAAAGCTATACTAATTCATAGTCTTCTTCTTTTTATCGACAGCTAAAATTCATAATTCATCTCTAAAAACACTTATGGAAATTTCTTCCGAATTAAACGGTTCCAATTTTGAATAAACTATATATAGACCGTAACAATCCATAAATTCCATATAGACACCATCGTCTCAAATCTTTTTTTCTTCTTCGACGTTGTATCGGAAAAATCTATCTTAAATCCAACGTTGATTTTTATTCTTATAACTTTCAAATGCATAAGAAAATTTCAAGCAATGGCCAGTCATTTTCAAAACTCAAGAAAGTAGAAACTATTCCAGATCCAGATATTTACGACATTACATACGTCGATATATCTCCCTCTGAAGGCTCCTCTTCTCCATTAACTAAATCACCATGGTCCGTACAAATCGATCCCACCGCCGTAGATTCACCGTATCATTCGGCGAAAGTTACATCGCAAGCCACAACAGAAAAAACTAATCATAACCATTCTCCAAATGTTCTCTTGGGATCTATTGTTCGTGAAGAAGGTCATATCTATTCATTAGCTACATCTGGAGATTTGTTATACACTGGATCTGATTCCAAAAACATTAGAGTTTGGAAAAATCACGTCGAGTTCTCGAGTTTCAAATCGAATAGTGGATTGGTTAAAGCGATTGTTCTCGCCGGAGATAAAATCTTCACCGGTCATCAAGATGGGAAGATCCGTGTGTGGAAAGCTTCGTCTAAAGATTCAAACGTTCATCGTCGTATAGGTACGATGCCGAATCTTTGCGATTACATTAGAAACTCCATTGTTCCTACTTCTTACTTCAATTTCACGCGGCGAAATCGGAGCAGCGCCGCGTTAGGGTTTCGACATTTAGACGCGATTTCGTGTCTCGCGTTGAGCGAAGATAAACGTCTTTTGTATTCTGGATCTTGGGATAAAACGTTTAAAGTTTGGAGAGTTTCGGATTTGAAATGTTTGGAATCGGTGAACGCTCATGAAGACGCAGTAAACGCTGTCGTTTCGGGTTTTGATGGTTTGGTTTTTACCGGTTCGGCTGATGGTACGGTTAAAGTGTGGAGAAGAGAAGACCAAGCCAAGGAGACGAAACATTTCTTTTCTCAAACGCTTTTGAAACAAGATTGCGCCGTTACGGCGATAGCTGTTGATCAAAGCGCGACGTTAGTTTACTGTGGATCATCTGACGGAACCGTTAACTTTTGGGAACGTGAGAATAATATGAGAAACGGTGGCGTTTTGAAAGGGCATAGACTCGCCGTGCTTTGTCTCGTCGCGGCAGGGAATTTGATGTTTAGTGGTTCTGCTGATTTAGGGATTCGTGTGTGGAGGAGACCAGAAGGTGGTTGTAGCGGAGGAGGTGAGCATGTGTTGCTTTCGGTTTTGACCGGACATGCAGGTCCGGTGAAGTGTTTGGCGGTGGAGAGAGATCAAGAATCGGCTACCGGTGAGAGACGGTGGATTGTGTATAGTGGGAGTTTAGATAGGTCGGTGAAGATGTGGCGTGTGTCGGAGAATTCTCCTCCGATGGTAAATCAAGAATTTCGATTGCCGGATCACTTATGTGGTCCATCGGAATTAACGGTGGCTCGTAGCTTCTCGGCTCAAGGGAGAATTAGCCCCAAAAAATAGTTGTGTTCTTTTTTTTGTTTGGTATGTGAAACTGAATTATTCAAATGTGTATGTAATTAAAATATAGTGTTAAACAGATTGATCAAACCATGTTCTAGCAATTTCATGGAATTCCGGTTTCCCTTAACCGGAATTCTGACAGTTTGTTTTACAGACAACTTTAGAATGATTTAGAGAAGAGCAAAATATTTCCATTTCATTAGTTTGATGCCCATAAATTATATTTTTGTTTGGAAATTTCAAATTATTTGGACCGACTCTAGACAGCCGCACTCTTACCTGACCATGGACATGGAATAGGACACGAGTCATGTTCTGAGTAATTGAGTAAGGAAGTGAATATCATTTTTGGCACAATTGTTTTGTCTTCTTATTGAACATGTTTTTTGACATTTTCGATTCTTCAACCATGTATTACTTTTGTTTTTATTAATAGTTTTACTACTAGTCAAGTATCGCCTTATACAAAAGACATTTTTGATTATGATTTAAGTGGTCCAACGGCAATGAAGTTAATTCATACTTTGAATCATTTTAAATAATGAGATGTTTGGTGCGACATGCACAACAAACAACATAAAAGCATCATCATTAGGCCCTTTTAATAATAGATGCGATTGAATGTTTTCTTTACATTTTCATACCAGATTCAACAAACAGTTCATTATATAACACAGATCCTTGCCAAAATGATATTTAAATGGATCATAGTCAGAAAAAGCCTATTTTATATGTCTGCCAAGAACATAAGTTAAGTTAGTTTTTTAAGAGACTCCGCAGTTAAGATTGATGTAGTACAAAAAAATCAAATTTCTATCAGAAATTATGTTTAACCTTTGAAATAATGGTCGAGAACTCGAGGTTTATGACCAGCCCATTGTGTTGTCATATATACCCATACAACTGTTCAGTTGGTCTTTTTTTTTTTTGTTTTTTTTTACCAGGTTGGTCTCTTTCTTACTAGGAAAAAGTAAAAGAAAAAATAATTCGTGAAATAAAATATTTTTGAAGGATAATGTGATAGAGTTAAGAGTAGATACCAGAACAAGGGCAATTTATTTTCAAAATTTTCTAAACCATAAAACACCACAATATTGGTGTCCTAACTTTCTCTGTTTTGTAATAATAATTTAAAAAAATTGGAAACATGTTGACCATAACAAAAGCTTTTGTTTGTTAAACAACCCGGTTTTAAAATCTAACACACGAGGTTGCTTCTCATACCTTCTTAACCAGTCAGAATAGTTATCTATATAAACTCTTCTTTGTCAAAGAACACCAAAAACCAAAATCAAATTTCAGAAATCATTTCATGACAATGAATAAAGCTAATTTCTTTGTCCCATTCTTTGTATTGTTCTTCTTTGGATCAAAATTATCCAGAGTAGCTAACGCAGGAGACCAAAACGCTTTAGCCGCTTCATTCGTTTTTGGTGATTCGCTAGTAGACGCAGGAAATAACAACTACTTACAAACGTTGTCTAGAGCTAATAGTCCTCCTAACGGCATCGATTTTAAACCATCCCGTGGAAATCCAACCGGTCGGTTTACGAACGGCCGTACCATAGCTGATATAGTTGGTATTTAATAAAATTTTCATCCAAAATAAATCATTATTTCATCGTTTTAAATGATTATGCAAAATTTTGTTTTAATTCTATTTTGTTGTCTCTATAGGAGAAAAGTTAGGGCAACCAAGTTATGCAGTTCCATATTTAGCACCAAATGCAAGTGGTGAAGCAATATTAAATGGTGTGAATTATGCATCAGGTGGTGGTGGAATTCTCAATGCTACTGGGAGTGTATTTGTAAGTGTCTTTGTCTTCATGCACGCATTATCTGCCGTATATTATGTGTCACGTGTGTTTGGTTGGCAGGAAAAGTTTACGCTAAAACCTCTTTTTACATTTTTATAAATATGTGTTAAATTTATTTTTTTATTCAAAATTTACGATTGTTTGTGTACACAAATCTGCAAATGGACTTTTATATGTTTTATAATTTGAAATTTACAATTTCGCAGGTAAATCGATTAGGAATGGATATACAGGTTGATTACTTTAGCATTACAAGGAAACAATTTGATAAGCTTTTGGGTGAAGATAAAGCTAGAGATTACATTAGAAAGAGATCCATGTTCTCTATAGTCATTGGTTCAAACGATTTTCTCAACAACTATCTAGTCCCTTTTGTTGCAGCTCAAGCAAGACTAACACAAACACCTGAAATTTTTGTCGAGGATATGATTAACCACCTCCGCAACCAACTCAAGGTACATGATTAAAAAAATAAGCAAAGGAAAAAACAAATTACTTTTATTTAATGTTAATTGAATGGTTTTTTGTTTGTTTGTCAAATGTTAGAGATTATATGAATTGGATGCTCGGAAATTTGTGGTGGGAAATGTTGCTCCGATCGGATGTATACCGTATCAAAAATCGATCAATCAACTGAAGGATAAGCAGTGTGTTGATTTGGCAAACAAACTGGCTCTTCAATACAATGCTCGTCTCAAAGATCTCTTGACGGTGGAACTAAAAGATAGTCTCAAAGACGCACACTTCGTTTACGCCAACGTTTATGATCTCTTCATGGACCTCATAGTTAACTTTAAAGACTACGGTAAGAATATATATATGCTATAAGCCCATGGGCTTCATGATTCATTTTGAAGTCGAATCTAGTTATGAATCAGTTGTTAGGATTTAGGTTTCGGTTTAAACTCACTTTTCTTTCAAAATTATACCGTATCAATTATAAAAAAAATCCTTCTTTCAAACTCATATAAGGCATTGTTTATTTAATTAAAGTAAAATTCCATAAAAATACACTAACTATTTATCGATTTCCATAAAAATACATAAACTTTTAAAATACCCACAAAAATACATGAATTATTTTTTTTATCTATTAAAATACATCAACTCTTAAATTATATCCATTAAACACTCATGAATTAATGAAAATAATATTATTATTTTTTAACTAAAAACATTTTTATAAACTCGAAAATATATATAAAATTATTAAAAATTATTAAAAATTGTAAAATAGCATATTATTCAATGATTCAAAAAAAATATTGAAATTGTAAAATTTTGTATTCTTAAATAAAAATATCAAAAACGGATAAAATTTAAAAATTTTAATTTTTTTATATTAATTCATTAGTGTTTAATGGATACAATTCAAGAGTTTGTGTATTTTAATGGATGCAAAAAATAATTCATGTATTTTTGTGGATACTTTAAAAGTTTATGTATTTTTATAAAAATCGATAAATATTTGATGTATCTTTATGAAATTTTTCTTTTAATGAATACTTATAAAAATGTTAATTATGAAATTAATAATTGTTGTGAAACAATAATAAATAATAGGGTTTAGGACGGCGAGTGAGGCGTGCTGTGGGACGGGAGGTAGATTGGCGGGGATATTGCCATGTGGACCAACGTCGAGCCTATGTACGGACCGGTCAAAGCATGTGTTCTGGGACCCGTACCATCCTACCGAAGCCGCTAATCTTCTCATTGCTGACAAATTACTCTACGGGGACTCCAATTTCGTTACTCCCTTCAACCTCCTCCACCTTCGTGACCTTTGAGTCTAACCTTTCATTCTTTCCTTTTTTTTTATATATATCAAAAATTGTAATTCCTATTCCAAATTTGTGAGATTCTTTTTTGTTGTTTTTGTTGGTGTTGCTTATAATAGTTTTATTACCGTTTTAAACAGAATTAGTATATCTGTTCATGGTTTGCTGATTTAAAAATTTTAAGATATTGTTTGTTTCGTTTAAAGTTGATTTATTTGAGGATATATTTGTTTGTTTGTCTTGGAATCTACAAGTGTCGGATACTAAGAATCATACATGGGCAAAATATTTGGACTCAAAATCCAAATCTAAACCCGACCCAAAAAACTCGAACCGAAGTTTTAAAATAACCGTTAGGGTATCCGAAATATCCAAAATATATTTATATATATACAAATATTAATTATATTTAAATTTGATATAACCTAATTATCTATAATTATAATTATATAAAAAATATAAATTATTTTAAGACCAAAATATATAAAATAACTAAAATATCCGTTCATAGTTATATTTGTGAAAATTTATTTAAATTTAATAAATTTTTAAAACTTTCTCATATTTCGGATATCCGAATCTAAGTCGAACCCGAATTAATCTAAACCGAAACCGTCCCGAAACTATGAAATACTCAAACGACTCGTATATCTCTAAACCCGAACGTCCAAAAACCCAAAATATCCGATCCGAACCTGAACGGCTACCCGAATACCCACCTGCATATAAATAAGAGGAAAGAGAACTCAATTTTTTTTTTAAAAAAAGAAAGAACAAAGGAAACTTTGAAAAAGTGAAAGGGAATAATCAGTTGTATACTTGTTTATAGTACTTGGTAACTTTGGATAAAAAATATTAGACCGTTGGGTTTAAGCGATAGAGTAAACAGATAAAACGCAGAAAAGACGAAACTAGTACGTAGCTCTCTCTTTGATGGCAACATTCAAAGACAAACAATCAGAGAGGATACAAAAGACAAAAACACCCTTCGGATGAAATTGGAATCAGAAAAACACAGAGAGGATTAAGAAAGAAAAAGACAAGAAGAAAGAATTGGGGAATAAGGTCAGGTGTCAGTGGTTTGATCTGATAGGACCGGTCCGGACCCGAATATCCGACAACGAAAGGACGGCTAAGACACATCGTCCGATGGCACACAAACCACACCTCTCTGTTACTATTCTCATTGTTTTGGGTGTGAAAGCGACTAGAGAGAAGGCCGTTGAAGTGGGAGAGGAGGTGGCTTACTGTGTGGGTCATATCATCCTCCGGCCGCGCGTGCTTATCCACCTCCTTCAACCCGACCCGACAACTTCACTCTTGTCTCTTTGACCATTCTTTTTTTAAGATTCTCTCTTTTTCCCTGTTTTGCTACGTACGTACGTATTTGTAAGGTTTTCTTTTGTTTTAAATGGTTTTACGTATCTGTTACTTATATGTAGACCAGACCAGTATGAATACTTTACTTCAAAAGAAAAAGAAAAAACATTGGATTTGTCTTAGTCATGTTATGTGTTTTGTAGGGTATATTAAATATTTCTCGACGTTCTACAAAGTGGTTATCTAAAAACAAACAAATTTTAATAATGTTTTAGAATAATAATAAGAGGAAACGAGAAATGCGGATAGAGACAGAATGATGGGAAGGGTCGGGCGGGACAAGGCGTGAAGAATTATAATTACACCATTTCCTTTGATTGCGGACTCCTTCTCTCTCCTTTCTCAATCTCATTCCTTCAGTCACTTTTGAATAAGTTGCAGAGAAAATTAGATAGTTTGGTAGTTTTAAAGTTTTTATTTGTGATTTAGATAGTTTTTAGTTTTATTTGTAAAATACCTAGTTTTTAGAGTAATTTTCAATTTATTACCCTCTATTTTTTTTTTAACTATCATAAAAATTACATATTTTTCAAATAAAAACTTAAAACTACTCTATCCTCTAATAAAAATTTAAAAACTACTCAATTTCCTAACACATCCTAAGCTATATTGGTGTGATATAGAACAAACATAAAATGTGGGAGTGTGTGATATTTTCTTTTTTTAAAGGTTATGTTTGTTTTCAATCTCATGATCATATATTCCTATCGTTAAAAAAAAAAAATTATATGATCCTATATCTCTCGGATTGATTTGGTGTTGCTGTTGGAATTGGGATTAATGTGGTCCTTGAGAGATCAAACTCCAATACAATCTGTTAGTCGTATATGGACTATGAGTATAAATTCTAATTCGCTTGTCATGATCAATCAACGTAATAATTTCTAAAGTGAATTTAATTATATAATTGATCATTCGTAGTAATACAAATTTAGCGTTTAGTGAATATACACGAGCATATGCCACCGCCCACGTCACTACCACCGTTTAGTAACTTTGAATAAATAAGCGACTGTCACCTGTCTATATACTTTGAATATAACATCTAACAAAAGTGTTCAAAAATAATAATATCCAAATAAACAAACAAAAGGTTTTTGGTTCACTTACAATTATAGTAGTATTGTCTTTTCTAAGACAGCGAGCAATGAAACAAGATCGAGATTTTTGGACTTTCATTTCAAAAGCTGCGTGATCGATCCCACAAATAATAACAATAAGTTAATTCGTCTCAGTAAAGTAATACTATAATAAATCCAATATGCACTATCAAGTAGTATAGTTTAACGAAGACGATAGAAAAACGTGTCCCTTGTTTCCAACTCTCTGGAACATGCATTCTCTTCTTTTTATTTGCCGATGATTTACGCTTACGATTCAAAAATAGTAGAGTATTTTTTTAATGAGCTTACATAACATCAATAACTCGAATAAAAAAATCATATCCAGTAATGAAATTTACGCAAACGTAATTTTCTTTAAGAAAAACTGAAATTAGTTCTGTTTATAAACACGTAGTAATAAATTATCCGAAAATATATGATATATAAGCATGAAATTGAAAACTAAATAATACTAATTTAAAGAATCTAAAAAGATAATAGTAAAATGTAAAAATTACTGGGAACTGGCCGTACATTGATAAGCTCAATAGTCTCCTATCTGTTTTTGCCTACTGCGACCTACTCTCTCTATACCTTCTTATCCCGTATCATTTTGTTTTTATTCACACCTCTTTGTGTTTTCCACAAAAGATAAATTATGTCATTAGTATTAGTTTTGACTGTTTTGTTTACTAATTCTAAACTTTAATCACAAAGGCAACGTCATCACTAAACTATAGCATTATTAGACAAACGAGTACAATAATTGTTTCTTTGATTTGTTGTTGTAAAAAATGATTCATAAGTTTGGTAAAGAAAAGACTAAACTACATATCATGATGTTTTCCCGATAATATAGCTACCAAATTTTAAGTTATCATAGTACCACAACGTTGAATCATTACCTCTCTGAAGTTTTTAAGAGAAATTACCTTCTAACTCATTTTCACATGTCTCGGTCTATTCACATAGAGTGTTCGGGATAGTCAAATATTGCGACGATCTTCTAAAAAAAATATTATGCTTATTTTTCCTTTAAAGATTTGCATATCTATTATGTAAATAGAACTTGAGTATGACTAAGCTAACAAATCATTACAACAAAAACACATATTTTTTAATGTAATAACCTATAAATACTATCATTCCATGTGTTAATCACACCCAAATAATGTGACATTTTTTTCCTTTTAAAAATAAATAAATAGTGAAGTCAGATGTTTTTATTCATTATTGAAACTGAAAACTTCGATAGAAGAGCCGCCTACGTATGAAGAGAGCCGACTCATAGTGTTTAGGGAGGAAAAACAGAGCATCACACTGTTTATAGCCGACTCAACAATTCCTAAAATAATTATTTAAAAATTCCTATAAAATAATTATTTAAAATTCCTATAAAATAATAATTTAAAATTCTCAAAAAAGACAAATTTAAAATACAATCAACCCAACACCCTCTGTCAAAAAAAGCCTGACTTTCTTCTCCATCCCCATTTCTATCTGCGCATGTTTCTCTCTCTCTCAACTCTTTCCTCAATAAAAACCAAACAAAAGCCCTCAAAATCTCACTCTCTCGTAACCGTAAAGTTTTTCAACCTTTAACACTAATCAACCAAAAAAACTTCAATCTTTCCATTTCCGCCGTTTTCTCAAAAAAGCTCCCATTTTTCTTCTCCGATTATGCCGACGTCTGACTCCGGCGATTCACGGCGAATAGCTATGAAACCTCACGGCGTTACAACAGCTCCGAACCCCGAGCAACAAGAGCAACTCCCTTGTCCTCGTTGTGACTCAACCAACACTAAGTTCTGTTACTACAACAACTACAACTTCTCTCAGCCTCGTCACTTCTGCAAATCTTGTCGCCGTTACTGGACTCACGGTGGCACTCTCCGTGACATTCCTATCGGAGGTGGTACTCGCAAAGGCGCTAAACGCTCCCGTACTTGTTCCTCAGCCTCCTCTGCCTCCGTCGTCTCTACCTCTAACGGCGTTCGTAGCGTTCCATTACAAGCGACGCCTGTTCTTTTCCCTCAGTCGTCAATCTCTAACGGCGTTAGTCACACCGTTACCGCTCCGCTTGATAGCGACGCAAAGGGAAGTGCTTTATCTCTCTGCGGAAGTTTCACCTCTCTGTTAAACCAAAACGCAGCCGCAACGGCCACACATGGTTCCGGTTCGGTTATTGGACTCGGTGGTTTCGGTATTGGACTCGGTTCGGGCTTTGATGACGTCAGCTTTGGACTTGGAAGAGCGATGTGGCCGTTTTCAACTGTTGGTGACGCTGCAACGACGAATGTAGGAAGTAACGGTGGTCATCACGTTGTTCCAATACCCGCCACGTGGCAGTTCGAGGGTTTAGAGAGCAACGCCGCCGGTGGATTTGTCTCCAGTGAGTACTTTGCTTGGCCGGATCTCTCCATCACAACACCAGGGAACTCACTCAAATGAGAAGACTTTTTTTCACTAAAGCTTCTGTCTTTCCAGAGGGTTTAAAGTCTCTATTGGCTTTGTTCAATCTCTTAGTGTCTCTTTGTCATGTTAGAACTTGTGGACGATAACTAGAAAAACAGAGAAAGTTTGTGTTTTTTTTTTGGCTCTATGATCTTACTTTGTTACTTTCTCCTCTGTTCACAAATGATACTTGTTTAGAAACAACTTTTAATCTGAATTGACAAGTCTTGTAAGGAATGGATCTTGTTCATTGGATGATGATGATCCGAAGAACATATTACTCTTTAACCTCTGTAATTCGTCTTGAGCTTGACTTACAACTTCTGGGTTATTAGACTGGTCTCCAGAGGAGAAGACTTGTGTGTTGTTGTGGTTCACTTCAATCCAGCTCAATCCTGGATCTTTAGCAGAAGCTAAACCTCTAATCTTCCTTCTAATCTCTGCAACATCCTCCCATCTCCCATTCACCGCATACAGATTCGATAGTAGTATGTGTGTTGCAGTATCTTCTGGATCAAGTTTCAGTATTTGCTCAGCTGCATATAGTCCTATCTGTAAGTTTCTTATGTTAACACATGCGCTTAGCAGAGTTCTCCAGAGCTCTGCGTGGTTGTTACCAGGAGGAGATTCTTCTATCAGTTCCAGTGCTTCGTCTAGTAACCCAGCTTTCGATACCAAACTCACCATGCAAGAGTAGTGCTTAAACCCTGCTGTGATGCCCTGTTCCTTCATTTGGTTCCACAGGAACTTACCTTGCTGCGTTGATCCCCTGTGGCTGCAGGCTGCTAATAGAGACAAGTATGTAACAGCATCCGGGGTGTAACCATTTTGTAGTATTTGCTCAAAGAAACTCAGAGCCTTTTCTACCATTCCATGCTGACTATAAGCTCCTAGCATTGAGTTCCAACATTTCAAATCTGGATTTGAAACAAGCGAGAATATTGATTCTGCAGCATTGTATTTGCCGTTTTTCCCATACATGTCTACTAGGGCTCCGCATACCGACATAACACTATCTAATCCTGTCTTTATGGCAATACAATGGAACACTTCACCTTGTCTCAGCATTGCCATGTCCGAACATGCTCCCAAGACACTGCTCAGGGAAAAACCATCAGTTGAATTTTTTTCTCTGTGCATGTCAATGAAGAGTCGGACTGCACACTCGCTGTTTCCAAGTCTAGATTGCCCAACGATCATCTCGGTCCAGAGAACAACATCCCTTTCCGTGATCACACCAAAAACCTTTTGTGCAGATTCAGGTTCCCCGTTGTTGAAGTACACGGACAAGAGTGTTGTACCAACAAAAACACTCCTTTCATATCCTAATTTTGTTACTTGTCCATGGAGAACCTTCCCATGAATAGATCTTTCTGGTTCCGCTGTCGCAGATATAGCAGCAGAGAAAGTATATTCATCTGGCCGAGGTGTGGACATCCTCTGTAACTTTCTATACACAAGAATCGCTTGCTCTCCGAAGCCATTTTCTGAGCACCCCGAAATAATCGAGTTCCATGAAACCAAATTCGGGTTATGAATCCTCCAAAACACATAAAATGCTTCTTTCATATCTCCACAACTGCAATACATGTCAAGAAGAGCATTTTCTACAGGTAAATCCGCTGAACTATCCGAGACTATAATCCGGGCATGGATTAGTTTCCCTAGTGAATAGCTTCCCAATTTACTACAAGCATTCAGCACTATCGAATACGTGAACTGCGTTGGATCAACAGCAGACATCAACATGCTTCTAAAGAGCATAAGCCCATCTTCTATCTTATCATTTCTCAAGCTCCCAACTATCATTGTGTTCCAAGCTACGGCATCTCCATCATTTACACACTCAAAGATTCTCCTCGCAGATTCTAAGTCCCCACAACTAGAATACATCCCCAAAACCGAAGTCTGAACAACTACATCATCTAAATATCCAAACTTTATAATCTGCGAATGTAATGATGATCCCATCAAAACATCCTCGAGCACAGCACATACTTGCACTAAGCTAGTGAAAGTCGAACTATTGGGCTTCAAAGACTCAGATGCCATATGAGTTATCAAACTAAAAGCATAACTTGCATATTCTGTGTTACGAGAATACGCTGAATAAAGCGCATTATAAGAAACTACGTTTCTCTGAGGCATTTTCTCGAACACTTTCCGCGCTTGTTCCAGTGAACCGCATCTAACGTACATTGAGATGAGGTTGTTGTTTATGTATGGAGATTCTACACCTCCGCCGGTGAGGACGAGAGCGTGGAGATGACGCGCCCGTTTTAGTGCCGTGAACGATATGCATTTCCGTGTAAATTCTACTACGGAAGAAGCTACTTCGTTCAATGGCATAAAAACCGCTTAAAAAAAGGCTTCAGCAGGGGGATTCAAAACGCCGGCGTTTTAGTAAAGTCTCTCTTTATAACAAAGTAACGGTGCGTTTTTAACCTCTTCATTAAATTAAAACGCTGCGTTTGATCTACCTCTCGTTATAACAAAACGCCGCGCTTCTTCCCGGCGACAGTCGACGGAGTAAAATGGCTACCGGAAAGTTAGTTTCTCGTCTTCATCCCTTGATCGATCGTTGTGTTCGCCGATACACTGTAAGTAGTAATCTAATCTCCAACTCTTTCTCCATTTCGTTGTGAGTTGGCTTAACTTAATTCTACAAACGCAATGGTTCTCGGTGGTCATCTAGGAAAGAGATGAAGTAAGTTCTCCGACGAAGGAAATGGAGAAAGATCTGCTTCTTTCTCTATCTCAGGTACATCTTTGTTAATCCATTGTTTGGGTCCTGTGTGTCCTCTAACGGACGGAAATTGGTTTTTTTCCAGGTGTTGAGAGAAATTCAATCTTGGATCAACGAAATTGCCAGTGATTCAGATGCGGTGAGCTCACTGGTTCGAGAAATCTTCCGTGTGTGGTTTAGTTGATGATTATTGCAGCTATTTGATTAGCTTAAGTTCAACAGGAAGCTGGAGAAGTGGCTATTGATCATCAGGAGGAAACTGATACTGCTCTATGGTTAGAAAGACTTGTGGCTGATCTTGTAAGTTTCTCATTCTTGATGGTTTAGGTTCTTCTATGATTTGATAAACAGCAAGCGAATTCATTTCTTTAGCTTGATCTGGTATCTCTGGGTTTTCTTGTAGGTTGGTTTGCTAGGTGTGAAGAGTGTGCATGTTAAGCATTTGGCTGGCAAAATTCTTGTGGAAGTATCTGAGTCTCTGGTAGAATCTGTATGTTGTTGCTACTGCCTCATTCGAGATTTTAGAATGTTGTATCTTCCAGCTCTCATACCTACTTATTTGTTTTCTCAGGGAAGTCAATGGGCTGATTTCATTGGTTTCGTTTGTGAATGTTTGCGCTTAGCAGTTATCTACAGTTGCCCAATTCCTGATGTTTCTTCTACAACTGGATTTGGAAGTCCGGATATACATTTCTTAGGTTCTGATGTTCTTAAATGTAAGCTGGAAAAGGCTAACTGGTCTACGGTGTCGGATATTTTTCGAGTTCTTCGTAATATCTTGAAGCGCTTGGGCCAAGAAGAAAATGAGGAACTTCTTGATGTATACCTGGAATCTGTCAACTCTACACTTGCAAAAATTCATTGGTGTCGAGTGGATACTATTTTTTCTCATCAGCATGGTAGTGGTGAAAGAAATTCCCAAGGTCATAATGGAACTCTTGCAAGCATTGAAAACAGTGAGGAAGCAACTGTATTTCTTGGGAACTTTGTTCAGTTTCTCTGTTCTGTGATTCAGCAGCTTCACATTGCAGAAGATTCTGATGGTTATGAACCTACACATTTGTTCCTCCAAAACACTATCCAGCTTGTTCCGGATCTCCTCCGTTGGTGCCAACCAAAGTTAGAAAGTCAAAGTGGCTATTGCATGTCAAGATACCTAGCTCACAAGTTACTGGTACTTTATTTCATCTGTGTATAACTTCTTTGCTTTGTTTCTAGACATATCCTTGGATAGTAAGTTCATCCTACGCTATTGTATCCCCCTTTTTGTAGGTGTTGATGATAAGGCTTACTTATCAGTCCAATATAAAATGTACAGTTCTTCTTTCATGGCTGCAATATTTGCAACGGCATTTTCAAGGCTTTCTTCAACGCTCCCTAACTAGGTTTAAACCCGTCCAAGATAATTGTTTGGAAGGTTCCCCATTTTTTGTGAGTTTTTCTGATAGGGAGGTCAATGAGACACATTCCAATCATTTGCAAAGACTCGCTATGTTCTTGTTCCTACGGTGCTCCTTCACTTTGCTTTATTCAAGTAGACATATCGACAAGCACTGTGAGTTTGATTGTAGAAAGAAAGGGATGGAAGAGATGTTTAGATGGATTGAACAACAGATTGCAGGCGATATATTTTCTGATCACGGAACTTATACCAAGAAGAGTGTTGACTTTTCTACATCCTTCGTCCGGCTGTACATGCATGAGGTTTTAGTTTACCCTTCTGTACCTGCCATTTATATTTTTGGGTTAGTTTAAAACCATACAGTGGATCTCTAATACATCTTCTCTATATTTAATTTGTAGGATGATTTATTATTTAAAGTCCTCCTGCAATTACTGTCTGTACCATTGCATGGAAAGGAACTGTAAGTACTGTAAAATCACTGCCATTTTGCAAATAGTTAAGCGGATTTCTGTGAGCTCTTATGGCATTTTTTCCTTATAGGCTTAACGTGGAAGGTCGTTCGCTTGAAGATGAGGAACAAACGATTCTCTTCCGTTTGTCAACCTTGTTCAATCCTGTAATCCTATTCTGTATATTTCTTTCTGAGGTAATTTTCATATACCATTCACATAAGGGAATTTCTTGTGCTATGTTCCATTTAGGCTTGGTTATTTGTTCAATCATTGATGAAAATTCCTTAATGCGACGCACCTATGTTTTCTATTGTCAGCTGCATTATGATCATCAAGTCCTTCTTGATTACCTTATATCTAAAGACATTGGGGCTAGCTGTGCAGAGTATCTACTGAGGTTAGTCCTTTTCTTTTAAGTTATTTGCATATCAACTGCTTCATCCCAAGTATCAAGATATGATCTGTTATTTTGTTTGTGTGAGACCAGCCATGTTAGCTCGTACCCTAGTCTTTTAATGATATCTCTAGTTTACAAATGATCTAATGCGTTTTCCAAACAAATACATAATAGAGATTGATTCCTGTTTAACATTCGTTGTATTTTCCTGGTAGATGCTTGCGGGCAGTCTGTGATTCATGGACCCTATTTGTGGAATTCCCATTTGAAGGAAGTACAAATGCTTCATCTTGGAAGAGAAGAAAAGTTTTGCCTGACACTCCTGAGGTTGAGCAAAACGGGAAACTACATCCACACGCTTTTGAAGATGCCAAAGATTGTCTGCTTTCGTTACAAAGTTCAGTTGTTAAGCTACACCAGAAGAAACTGTTTCCATACAACCCAGAGGCTCTTCTACGACGGTCAGTCTTATATTCGCTACTGTAAACTCACCTATGTATCTAATCACCTAAAGACATCCTTCTCTATTTTGAGGCAGTTTCTCAAGGTTTCAAGAGCTCTGTCTATCCCACGAGTAATTCACCTGGACCAAAGGTATATGACAACTCCATGATGTCATATGCTTAGTTATGATCTTAGAAATATATAGATTCCTTACAATCCCCCAAGAGATCTCCATTTGACAAGAGAAATGTGTTGATCCTTGGTTTGTGGGTCGCTGCTAGAGAAGTCTCTAACCTCTCAGTTTGGTGCGTCTCTTCTGAGATTCTCTGAGACAGAAGGATCAGATGCCAACACAAAGAAGTCTATACTTTCAAACTAATTGGCTCACCAGTAGAACTGTATGTAAGTTAGAGAATCTCATCTCTAATCGAATTTTCTTTGGGTTCTGACACAAGTGTAGCTGACGGAGATGAGTTTTGTTTCTACAGAGAGATCCAACATTCTTGGTTGGTGTAGCAGCGTTGAATCAGAGAGCATTATGTTCTTTCCTCCACAAACCAATTTTCTGAAAGGTATAAGATACTCTGGTCAAGCTAATGTGAAACTGCCCCAGCCAAATACAGCAAGCAATGAATTTTCGAAATTACACTATTAAGAATCACAATTTATTGCAACTCACTTATTCATATCATAGATTTAATGAAGCCCAAATCATACAAAGTTGTTACATTTTACATTCAGTTGTATTTCGCCGCTAATTTCTGTAACATTTTGGAAAGCTGTTGAGGCTTAGTAAGCATAGCCATGTGACCAGCTTCTTCAATCAGCTTAACTTCATTAGGTTCGTAATTACTAATCATCCATTTCTGAATATCCTCTGGAACCACATTATCACCTTCACAGACAATAAAAACTCTCTTCCCAGATCCATACCTCTCCTTCGTTATCAAATCTTCACCTCCCAATTCCTTATAGTATAACCAGCTCGGTTTCACCAACGCGATGGCTAATTCTTGATCCTGCAATCATATGACAAAGATTATCTTAACTCACGTGTAGAGTCCTATGCCATTTTAATAAGTTTTTTTCTTCTTCTTTCAAACCCATTAAACAGAAATGGATGTAAAACTCACTTCCAAGTCGCAATTACTATATGCCTTCTCCTTCAAGAAACTAGTACCGAACAAAACTGAACTTGGAGGCTCTTCTGGTCCTTCCTCGAATGTAAACTCACAATCCATGGCGAAACCCTCTGGTAGTCTCTTAAAATACTGCAGACAAACAAAAAGTGACATGCGAGTTTAAAATATTAATATTAAGAATGGTCCCAAACAAGATAAGATAAACTAAAAGATTTTTTTCCGGCAACCTCTTGAATCAAAACAGCCGGAGGTGAGTCATGGTGCGGCATATAAGCAGAGAGAAATATTCCGACAGAGACTTTGGTCGGAAATCTTTCCATGGCGAGAGAGGTTCCAATGCCACCATAGCTATGACCAACAAGAACCACCTTCTCTTCCTCAGGAAGAGACTCCATGAAACTCATCAAAGGCTCTAGATACTCCGACAACAAACGAACCTCGTCGAGCCGTCTCGTGTCAATACCGGACCCACCAAGCTCGATAGCTGTCACGCGTTGACCATCGACCTTGAGCTTTGCTGCTAGTTTGAACCAGCACCATGCTCCATGACATGAGCCATGAACAAAGACGAAGTGTTGTTGCATGTGTTTTGTTTGCATTTGGTATTGTTTGGTAAGTGGTGCGAGGACTGAGTCGTGTTATCTATCTGTCTATACGTGTGTAATATATAGGCAGCCATATCAGCTTCAGGGAATAGTTTTCCGGTTCCGGTTAATTGGTTTGATTTCTGGTTTATCAGTCCGGCCTGATATGGACGTTTAGGACACGTGTTTAATTGTTTATCATTCCAAGAAAACAAGAATAGTTAAGGAAACAATCTTTTGAAAAATCTTTCTATATTTTTTTGTCAAACAAATCTTTTACAAATATAGATAAATAAATAAAATATGGGGTGACTATATATATATATATATATATATATAGACGGCTAAACATCCAAAATTTTTACATTTATTTTAATTTTAATTTTATGTATTTTTATAAATTTTCGAATAGTTGAAATTTTATGAAAACTCACTAAAGCGACAAAAAAAGCTTAAAAACCAGAGCAAAAAGACAGAGAACTAAAGACGTGTTTTCATCTTCAACTCGAGTGTGAAACTACACTAGACCTCAAAGCAAGAATACGAACTGAAACATTCTTCTTTTGTCACTCTTTGAACAATGTCTCGAGGCTAAGAATTCGTTTTGTGGCAAAGGCAATAAGCAATATGCATTAATACGAGCTAAAAGCCGGTAGAAGTTGGCAAATCTAATCAAGGTAGATTTGGTAGCGAGACCACTTATCAGGATGAAAACAGTCACACGGTCACATGGAGATCCCGAAAAGAAAAAAAGAAAAAATATTGTTTGCTAAATTAATCGAGTGAAAAAGTTTTGAGCAGTTAAAGTTAAGCACGTGGGAATGCAAGGCATTGTGAACTGAAATCCATAATGACAAATTTGAAACTGTTCAAACCTTTAATCCTGTCAGTACATGTCAGATCAGTTAACAATGACACTACTAGGCTATTATTGCAACTTTTTCGAGTCAATTTTGGTTATCTAAACGTTATGAGGAAAATGACGACAAATAAATAAAAAAAATTCGAGAAAAATAAAAAATTGAAAGAACTAGGTGAGATTTTAGACTTTATAGAAGCTTTTAGTTTTCTGTTTTGATGGTTGATTTTATTTGTTGTTTAAATGTGAAAGAAATCTTAGATTGGATACAAATCCTAGATTAGATTGTTGTTCAAAACTTTTTTCTTTCAAAAGTAGGTAATGACTCAAGAATTCTCATACAAATCTCCTAATTTAACAATTTATTATTTAACATAATATTATATAGTAATATGTTCTTAAGAATACTTATCTGAATCTAAGTATACACACTTATACATTTAGTAATATATCTACATATAAGTTTATGTATAGAGATTTTACATATGTATATACCACATACGGTGTTATATTTGTAAATAAATTCATTTGATATAATATTTATAACCAAACTCATACCAATTGGATTTTTAGTTTATTTTTGGTTTGGTTTATTAATGTTTGAATATTTGAAATAATAATAGTTTCACTAGTATTTTAAAATTTGAAACAACCCAACTGTCAGACCGGGATCAAATTGAACTGGATTAATGGTCGGTCATATTTCTATTAAACTCATAAACTATCAAACCGGATATAAAACTATTAAAACTATTAAAACCTGTTTAAGACAAATACAAATATTTAGGGGTGGGCATAATTTTCGTTATGTTCCCTCATATCTCATTCTATCCTAATACACATTCCTAAATTCTCGTCGCATAAGGGAATGCATTCTCAATATTGAAAAAAAATTTGTATTCGCGATTGAAAATAGGACGGGACGGAAGCATAAATTTTTGATGTCCCGTTTGGGACAAAGACATATATAATTCATAATATATTTATATATCATATGATATAATAAAAATATAACAAAATTAATTGACTTCTTTCTTTTTATTATTTTATATTTGGTTCCTCTATATTGGATTACGTTTCTTTAATTTTAAAATAAATCTATTTTCACATCCTGTTCCGTCTCCTTTCATCCCGTTTTCGTTCTGTTATTTTTATTCTTAACCAATTTCCTTAAAATATGTTATTTTTGAAAACTAAAATAATTGAATCTAGAAAAATCTATATTACAAAAGCTTGTTGGGAAAATTAACACACAATCACGTAACAATTTTATTCGAAAAAAATAATTTGGCTAGATATAATAACTATTTATAATACATTTTAATATCTATTTTATTTTATACAATTACAATTTAATTTAGCCATATATATTTAAAATAGTGAAAACAACCCGTTAAAAAAAGTTATTCTAAAATTTTATATTATTTCAATTATAATTAAAATGTAAAATACTTTAGTTTACTACTTTATTGGGAATAAGAATATATAGTTAAGATTAGATTTAGAAAATATATTAACTGTCTTGGTTTTATATTCGAAATAGTATAAAATTATTGAGATTTGGTAAACTAATTAATTTTTTTTTCCAAAATTAGAAAATATTATCATTAAAAATAAATGTTTAACATATTCGTGTGAATCAAGATTTTCTCATTTTGATAGATTAGCTTTTTAAAATGTTTAGTTAATATTATTTTTAGAAAATTGGATTAATGCCCATGAATTAAAATTTATTTGATAAGATTTCACTTCAAACCACAAAATAATAGGTGCTATCAAAATTCAAAATTAAAATTAATAGGTGCTATCAAAATTTAAATTCAAATAATTTAAATTAATATGAAATGAAAAATGAAATTTATTTTTGTATTTTTCATTTCATTCAAAGTAAAAAATTATTTTTCTCTGAAACATGAAAATTCTAATATTTTAATTATCAAATAATATTTTCAATGTAAATTAACAAAAATAAGTATTAAATTTAAGTATATTATTTTCACATGAAGAAACATATTATTATTATCAATGTTTTGTTTTAAATAATATTTTTCTGATAAACATATTAATATTAAATATTGAAGCAAACAATTCAATTTTTAAATGAAAATTAAATTATGTTTTACGGATATCTTTTATTTGATAATTAATGTTTAATTTTCTTAGTTGTGTTTGGTTGTAAGGATAACAAATAATTAATTGTGAAAATTGTTTGGATACATGGATTATAAATTAAGATACAAAGACATTTTTGCCATTAATGAGAGTTTTGTTTTGTTCTTAATTCTAATGGTATTTCATGTAAATCCTTACAAAACAATGTCATTTTTCAAAGTGTGCTTCCCAATTAATAGTATATATATATATATATATATATATATATGTCTATTCGTTCTTATAAAATCTTAAATATTTTCTTACAATTTAAGTTTAGTCTCATTTTCTTATTTTAGTTATATATTTATACATAATTTTTTAAAATATCTTTAAAGATAGATAGATTGAGAGTATAACACGTGTCTTAAGTTTATTCATCCAATATTTAAGAGTTTTTTTTTCTTACTACAATATCCTTTTAGTGATACAACTAAAAGATCATTTTTGGGAGTTATTTTGCTTAAAAATGAATAAATTTCAAACTTGGAAGGAAATCTAACAGCGCAAGTACAATCCAATGCCAAAACAAACTCTGAAAGATAAATACCACAAAAGAGAAAGGGGAGAAGAAGAAAAAAACAATAATTCTTTGAGGAAAAGTATAAATGACCCAATTTTGGAAATTGTCTAAAAGTTAGAAAGCATTAAAAGAGAAAAGAGAGGGAAAAACAAATAGTTGAAAGAGACGAGACAAATAAATATATATTTATTTGATATGTTAGGACATCAATGATTACAATAACATGTCCTACAAATAGAAAGACAAGTCATCTATCAATGACGAATTGAATGACCCCATAAGAAGGCTGTTAAAGATCATCAAGAGGCATTTTCAACAGTAAATGCAACTAAAGAACATGTGGGCAAGATTTAGCCATGTGCAGTTTTAACCATCTGCTTTGGTCAAGTTCTAAAATCTCAAAGGTTGAGAGCAAATATTGCTTAATTGAGCATGAAAAGATCACCACAAACTATATATATATAAAGTCTTGAGAATATGTTCAACATAAGGTGGAAACAACCTGAATATTTTTTCTCGTTTATGAATCATTCTGATTTGGGATATAAGACCTCTTAAAAGGATTGTAGAAGCAAGGTCCTATCACAGTCTCTTTCATGATTATATACTTCTACAGTCATTGTTAGAGAAGATGAAAACAAAATAAATAATTAAATATCACTTTTCACAATGAATATATCACATGTTTATCTCAAGGGTCTACGTCTACTTTAGAATGGTGGGACTTTCCCAATTTGGGAATTTGTAGCCTGTGGTACATTAAGTTTTGTTCAACCATTGTTCCTATAATAAGACCATTCAGAATTTTGATCCTGATCACCATGATGGTTGCTTTGCGTTTTCACTCATAGAACAATGTAACGTATCAGTCATTGAAAAGAAAAATACCAATGTATCAAGTTTAGCAATCCTATCTTGATCAGGTTATTATCAAACCATAACCATCATTTGGAAGATGAACAACAAGGAGAAACCAACTTGAATAGCATAAGAATGAATAATCACAAAGTCTAAAATTTCTGGTATCAGACAACTTTATAATTACTTCATCTAACCAAAAAAGTCATAAAGTCTCAAACTCATTGGCTCTACAGTAATAGATACTTTAATTATGGATTCTCTTCCAGCTTCAAGGTTTCAACTTGAGACATGGGTTGAAATTATAAAATCACACGAGTTTCAATTTATTACTACAAGACACACCAAAAACTGGAACAAGAGAAGTGTTTAATTAAGGATAAAAAAAAAATTCTTTAACAAAAAAAGGATAAAAAAAAGTTACCGAGTGTCGAAGAAGAGGACAGTGATTCTTTTTATCCTAGCTGGATTTGCTATATTCAACGTGATTGATTTCATTGGAAAATCTAATATATTTTATGGGCTTAAAGGCCCATTTATCGATTAAAAGGCCTAAATAGAATATCTAGTAGTTTGGTTCCCCGCGTCTGAATTAATAAGTTTCAGATAGCTGTGAAGCTCACGCGCTAAAGGTGCGTCTGGTTGTTACACATGAGCTTAGATACTCACATTGTTCCACGTATTAGTCGTGGCCTTGTGGGACGATAATATTAGATTATCATTATCCTTTAGTATCCCACACCAATCTTGTTGACAACACCAAAAACTAGCACTAAACCACTAACAACTACATTAAACCAAACTTAATAAAATTGTCAACGACTTTTAATAAAATGTTAAAAGAGATATTTCACTATAAGTAGGGAGAAAATAAAAAGTAATATTCTGGGGAAAAACAATCACAACTAACTAGTATTTTTAATCAAAAATTGGTTGAAAGATTCTTATCAAGAAGAAGAAAATACTTGGTTGAAATACTAGTTTTAATATGTATGATGACCGAATATATTATAATTTTGTTATCGTAAGAAACACCTTGAAAATCTAATATGAACAGATGAAAATCTAATATGAACAAATAAACTTAAAATTATTTCTGTAACGTTAAATTTGATATGGTAAGCTGCTTACCCTAAGCGTTAATATTTTGACATCATAATATTCCACGTTAATGTCATTATAGAATATGTTCATAACTAGCTATTTCAAATGAAACACGATGGATAAAAAACCTTTGAATATTTTAGAGTAAGTCAATGATTAAGCATTCGTTTATCAAAAAGAAAGAAAAAGTCAGTGATTAATAAATCCTACTTACAAAATCGATGTTTGAGAATGAAAATTTCCCCTCTTTTATTTGACTTCATTACCCACTACCAAGTTGATTTTTCTACTAGCTAGTCGCCAAAAAATAACTTTAATAATCACAGCAAGTTGGAAAAAGTCAATCCTAAAATATGCTTTTGTTCAAAGACCAATTCCATTTCCAGATTCATTTATATATATACTAACCTCGTGCGATCGCGAGCTAAAGCTAATTACAACAAATCTCCTCGGAATTTAATCAAAACTTATAATAATCTTTAGAAAATGCCTCTTAGTGAAGTTATTGCAGGGGCTGCACTTGGACTTGCTCTCCAAATCCTTCACGAAACCATCCAAAAAGGAAAAGATAGATCATCAACCACAAGATGTATCTTGGAGCGTCTTGATGCTACAATCATTAGGATCACTCCATTGATCGCTAAGGTCGAGAAACTCAGCGAAGAAGCCGATAAACCTCTGAGTAGAGTCATCGAAGATCTTAAACATCTTCTCCAGAACGCCGTTGTTCTTGTCGAAGCTTATGTGGAGCTCAAACGCAGAAACTTACTCAAGAAAAATAGGTTTGTGAATATCTTTTCCATCATATAAACATGAAATAATGATTTTTTAAGAAAATCTTATAATATTCATGAATAGTTCTATATATTCGTTTGTTTATAAAAAATATTTTTGTTTCATGTAATAACATACAAAAGTGTAAAGTTGTTTTTAGGTATAAGAGAAGAATAAAAGAGTTAGAAGGTTCATTGAGATCGATGGTAGATGTGGATGTTCAAGTCAATCAATGGGCAGATATCAAAGAAATCGTAGCCAAGATGTCTGAAATGAACACTAAACTAGATGGGATTACTCGTCAACCAATAGATTGTATTACATCTGATGAGGATAATAATAATCAGTACATAGTCGAAAGAGTTGAAGCATCTTTAGAAGCCAAAGACGTATGCTCAAACGACGATTCCAAACCGAAGATCGATATCCACCTTCGATGGAGTAAACAAAACAAAGATCACGGAATGAGATTTGTTTTTAATTAATTTTCTTGATGCTTATAAGATGATCAAATGTAAAAAATTTGACTGATTTCCTTATTCAAAAAGTCATATACTTTGGTTTTAGTATATTGTGAGGTAAGTATATTTATTTATCGAAATTGTTAGTACGCTCGTTTTTATGTATAACGTCTCCTTTGTAAGAAAATTACAAAGGAAAATTGGTACAAGTTATTTCTAAATTAAGATTTTTGGATATTTTAGTGCAACTGTGCTAGTCAAAAACTAAAACTACCTACAAGTCAATAATTGATATTGATTTTGACTTTTTCCAAAATTTAATAATCACAACAACTTGCATATAGATCCAATATAATTATCACCTTTCACCTATAAAGAAAGAGAGTAGACCATTAGAGAACTAACTCTAAGTCAATGTCTCTAGTCTTCAAAAACAATACGTTTTGTTAACAATATAAAAAACTTTTCAATAGTTTTATGTACATAGATTCCTCCATACTTTCACCTCGGGAACTAAATTGAAGAGGTACTTTCCTCCGATTAGTGAGTTGCATGCTCTTGGACTTAGACAGTCTTGATGCCACAATATTTAAAAGCTCTCCGTTGGGGGCTCAAGTCAATAAGCTTAATGAAGATGGTGAAGATTCATATGTATTCTTCTATTTTTCATTATAAGACATCTTTAATGTATTCCTCTATTTTTCACTCTAAAATATAATAAGGTTTCTCTCCAATGTATTACTCTATATTTTACTCTAAAAAAATATATTCCATTTTTATTTGATTACTAATATCTTTTATTTCTAAAATTTACAATTTGACCTCACCTATTTTATTTTTTGCAATTTCCGTAAATTATCATATTATTTAAATGAAATATTCATTATATTAAAAAAAATACATTACATCATATAAAAAATAATACAACATAGTATGAACAAACACAAATTTTACATAAACGATGTGGTCAACAACATGATCAATAAGCTCATCCTACATGTACTTCATTTGGACAATATTTTAACGATCTTGGTGGATCTGGAAGCAATTTACCAGAATATTTTAACCTATATTTTGTTTTGTTTCATGCATGTAATAACATACAAAAGTGTAACGCTGTTTTTAGGTACAAGAAACAAATCAAAGAGTTGGAAGCTTCATTGAAATGGATGGTAGATGTGGATGTTCAAGTCAATCAATGGTCAGATATCAAAGAAGTAATGGCTAAGATGTCTGATATGAACACTAAACTAGATGAGATCATGTGTCGACCAATAGTTTGTATCGATCAGAACATAGTACGTACATCGATCTGGTGAGGATAATAATAATCAGAACATAGTCAAAAGGGTTGGTCCATCTTTGGAAGATCCATCTTTGGAAGCCAATGATGGATGCTCAAACGACGAGTCTAATCCGAAGATTGATATCCACTTTTAATGGAAAAAGAAAAGCAAAAATCACGGAATCCGATTTGTTTTGCATTAGTTTTTGATGTAGCATACTAGCTTGTGTGATGTGTGTCATAGGTTAAAATAATGAGGAAGAAACTAATCAAATGTAAAAAATTGATTGATTTCTTTCCTCTCAAAAGTCTTAGATTTTAGTGTTACTATTTACTTAATTGGAAACTTACGTATTCTCGTTAATTTCTGTTCACAAGTACTGCGTTGATCATACATATGGTAAAGCCAAAATTTCATATGTATAATGTCTGTTTTGTATAAAATACAAAAGTTGATTGGTTATCACTTATTTGTAAATTAAGATTTTTTTTTTTTTGGATATTCTAGTGCAACTTTGCAAGTCAACAATTAATACTACGTACCTACAAAGTCTATAACTGAGATTTATTCTGATCTATTCTTCGTAATTTAATGATCACAACAACTTGCATATAGATCCAACTCATTCCTTTCATCTAGAGACATAGAGCCAAGTCTAAGTCAATGTTTCTTGCCTTCTTCAAAGCCAACACGTTTTTCTTAACAAAAGACTCTTCAATAGTTCTTTTCCATTAATTTCCTCCATACATTCATCTCGAGAGCTAACGAGTTTGTCTCATCCGAATCGTTTATTAATCTTATCTCAAGAAAAATGCCGATTGGTGAGGTTTTTGCAGGAGCTGCTCTTGGACTTGCTCTCGAAGTCCTTCGAGACGCCATCAAAAAAGCCAAAGATAGATCTTTAACCACAAAATGCATCTTGGACCGTCTCGAAGCTACAATCTTGAGTATCTCTCCGTTGGTGGCTCAAGTCGATAAACTTAGCGAAGAAGTGGAAGATTCAACGAGGAAAGTCATCGAAGATCTTAAGGTTCTCCTTGAAAAGGCTGTTGCTCTTGTCGAGGCTTATGCCGAACTAAGACGCAGAAACTTACTCAAGAAGTTCAAGTTTGTATGCAATACCTTAATAGTCTCCTTATTTTCTTAATCAATTTAATAGTTTAGAAAACTATCTTCTTTTCTGTTACTATTTGAGATTACATATATATAGCAAAATATGGATATCATTAGAAATCTTAGAGTGATTAATTTCATCGTGTTTCAAAATAAGATCTCTTGGATTAGGGATAAGTCCATTCGTGTTTTCGATTCAAGTTTATTTTTTAATTTTTTTTATATAGTGAATATTAATTAATTTCCTAGGGGTTTCGGTTCAAATGATTTTCGAAAACCTAAATTTGTGGTTTGGTTGATTTTTCAGCTTGATTGCTTTATCCAAACTAGATGTGATATTTCGTAATCTCCCAACTTTATAAATCTAACAAAACCTATCATTTTCAGTCAAAACAAGTGCATTATTTTTGTGTGTTCTGATCTTTAGGTATAAGAGAAGGATCAAAGAGTTAGAAGCTTCATTAAGATGGATGGTAAATGTGAATGTTCAAGTCAATCAATGGTCAGATATGAAAGAAGTAATCTCCAAGATGTCTGAAATGAACATTAAACTCGATGAAATCATGCGTCAACCAATAGATTGCAAATGTTTCAAGAGCTGTCATAGCTTATCATCACAAACTAGTAATCAAAGTATTGTCGAAGAAACAGCGCGATCTTCAGAAGGAAATGCTGAATGTTCGAGCGATGGAGCTAAACCGAAGATCGATATCCACATTGGTTGGAGTTCAAGAAAACAAAGCAAAGATCGCGAGATCCGATTTGTTGTCAAGTGATGATGATTCTTGATTTGTACCAATTGTGTCAAATCACTCAAATGTGATAATAGGATTAATTTGAAATGAAGATTGGAGATTGGAACAATTTGTAGAATTCCCTTTGTTTTTTTTTCCCTCAAATCTAAATGTCATATAATTTGTATAAAATGTGCCATTAAACAAAGATAAAAAAAAAATACATAAATATATTACACATTACATATATATGTATGTGAATCCAAAGTTTGTAGAGTAAACAACAACAAACGATCCAAAAATGAACGATGACGAGGAGCTTAAGACAAAACTCCAATGGTGTCTGAACAGTACGGACAAACCAGATTTTGTCCTCAGAATCTCAGAGAGCATAAACTATCTCTCCACTACTGTCAACATCAATATCAGATTCGGAATCAAAGTCATCCATATCATCGTCTAGGTCAAGATTATCCGCCATGAAATCATCAAGGCAACGGTTTCGAACAGCGGGAATTGTAGCCTCTGATATTATCTGCATTATAGTGTCAAGGCTCTGCATCGGCTGCTCGGGCTCTTGGAACTGACTACCCATTATGTTCTCATCCATCAGATCACCGGGAAGATTCTTCAAGAACCATTCATGAGATCTGATCTCTGGAATACTGATTCTCTGCCACGTTGGATCTCTCAATTTGTTTATTTAGAACTCAAAATACTTTGAAGAACAGAGTTTTTTTAAAAGTGTAAAACTTACTGTAGCAGGATCAGCCACGAAAATCCTCGATATTAGCTGGCGACATTCCGGTGAAAGTTGCAAGTCCTCTGGGATTGAGTATGTGACACTAAGGATTCTCTGCGTTTTAGGATCAATGAAGAAGCAAACTCAAACAATGAGATGTGGTGGATGATGAATGAGAAAAGAAAGGTAGAGCAATTTAAAAACATTACTTGTATTGTCTTTCGATAATCTCGTGGCTCTTGTGGATCCTCAAATGGATAAGCTCCAACCAACATTACATATAAGGTTACACCGCATGACCATACATCTGCACTCTGGGAATTGTAAAACCATGAAATTCAGAGGACAATTCAAAGAAAATTTGTGGTATAAACAATCATGGATAAGCTGGTTTAACTCTAGACAGAAGAATTGGTCTCAGGGCCTTACTTTGCCATCATATTCCTGTCGAAGAAGAATCTCTGGTGCAATGTATGCAGGAGTACCAACAGTTGACTTCGGTTGCGAATGAAGAACAGAAGACTGAAAGAAAGATATACAGAAACAATCATATCAACAATATTCAGTAGGAAACACATGATAGATAAAGAACATAAGCGATTAGAAGCACAACGAGGAATCGCAAGATGTTCCCCACTATGGTAACATATACAAACTAGGAATTCAGAGAACAAACCTTGAGAGAAATAGTACCTTGGAATAACCAAAATCACATATTTTCAAACGCGGTGCAGGACTTCCGTCCAACAATGTATTTTCCAGCTTCAAATCCCGATGGCATATTTGCTTCATACCGAAATCAATAAGAAATTTTACATGAGTAAATAGTGGAGCTTTCATAGGCGGATATGAAACAAAGGTAAAGTCATAGACATAGACAATAAAACTGAAAATGTCAAATTGCAAGAACACTACTCTGCATACCATAGCATGACAATAGCTAACTCCAGATATAAGCTGCTGAAAGAAGAACCGAGCCTATACATAAAAAAAAAACTCAAAGATCAGTAGTAGATCATCGATACTGCAAACACAGTAAAGAGAAGATGATAATAAAGAATCTAAACCTCATCTTCACTAAACCGCCCTGCGTTACAAATCCGCTCATAAAGTTCTCCACCAGCAGCATATTCCATAACAATAGCCAAATGGGTAGGCGTCAAAATCACCTAAAACATCATAAACCAACACTACCTTATACATTACGAAACACACACAAGGAACATCAAAGGTAGGTGTTTTATATTTACCTCTTTAAACCTAACAATATTAGGATGTCTCAGTGATCTATGGTTTATGATTTCCCTCTGAACATTCTCATCAATCTGTAACACAAAGAACCATCACAAGGATTGAATTATAAGTTGATAACTGAAGAAAGTATTTATTGAAACCATATAAACGAATTAAGAAAATATCAAAACTTTACTCAATTTACACAACTTAAAAAAACCATTAATCATCCATAAAAAGCTGGATCGACAAAATCTAAAAAAGAAGGATAAAAAGGAAAGCTACTAAATCTGGAAACTAAAACCGAAATCGTTAGTGATTCACTAATAAGCCTATAAATATCAAAAAAATTTGCATTCCAAAAAGATAAAAAAAAGTTGAAATCTTTAGTAAAGGGTGATCATAAAAAGCAAACCTTGTCTCCTCTCTCGATGTACTTAACAGCAACAAGCTCCTTCGTAACTCTATCAGTCATGAGACGAGCTACACCGAAATTACCAGACCCAATATCTTTTACCAAGTCGTAACGATCACTGTCGTGCATAATCGGTAAATCAATCGGCATGATCGGTAAATTACCCGCCGGATCCATTTCTAGTTTTTTCTCTGTTTTGCTCTCTTAATCACATCAGTTTAGCCCAAATCCGTAGAAGAGAAAGGAAGAAGAATCTTTCAGAAGCTGGAATATAGAAGGAAAGAAGAAGAAGAAGAAGAAGAAGAAGAAGAAGAAGCTTCGCGTGGAATTAGCAAAACGAGAAAATATCTGAATTTGGGGAAAATGATGGAACAGCGAATGAGAAAGACAAAGGCAATTATTGGTCGCTCTAAAAATTAGATAAGAGAGAAAAGAGATATTTAAAACGACAGCGTTTTCTTGATTTTTTAAACTGATTTATTGATAAAAAGAGATATTTGTTAAAACCAGGTTCTTCTGTGGAGGACAAACCCAAGGATGGATCCACCACATAGGCATCACCATAATATAAACATAACCGTTTCATCTTCAACTATAATTGGACCGTAACCGTATAAAATGGTTAATAACCATAATCGTTAACCGTAAAAATATATTAGTTATGATTAAAATAAATTACTAACCGTAATAATTATCCGTAACTATATAAAAATTGTTGGTTAACCGCATTACGTAACCTTAAAAGTATAAGCGCAACCGTTTTTAAAATAGAACAAAATATACATATAATAATTTTTAATAATAATATTAGTTGATATATCATAATTTAGTTCTTTCAATAGAGATTAAAGATATTTTTTATAAAATCATAATCATCAAATAATATAATTGTATTTAACCGTAATAATCATAATCGTATATAATTGTAACCGTTTTAACCGTATATTAAATAATTAAGATTAAGACTAAACAGAAATTATAATCGTAACTGCTAGTTAATTAACAATAACCGTAATAACCATAATCGTAGTCATGCCTACCACCAGATATGTATTCAAATATGTAGTCGCATATCCAAAATATGGATCCACATAGGCCAGTGTAGTCGCCGCATATGGAGAGAAGGAAGCATGGTACTTTCCAAAGTACGGATCCACCATCTTTGCAACCACATATGCATAGAAGGCTGAATCACTTCCAAAGTATGGAGGCATCGCAATATAACAAAAGTATGGCATCGTTGCAGCCACACATGCAGAGAAGGCCAGATCACTTCCAAAGTATAGAGGCATCGTTTTAGTCACATGATAACCCGAGTATGACATGTTGTGGTCAGAGGATAAACCGAGTATGACATCGTTGCAGCCACATATGTAGAGAAGGTCAGATCACTTCCATAGTATGGTGTAGTCACAAGATAACCCGAGTATGGTGTATTCACAAGATAACCCGAGTATGGCATTGTTACAGCCACAAATGCAGAGAAGGCCAAATCAATTCCATAGGATGGTGTAGTCGCATGATAACCCGAGTATGGTATTGTTGCAACCACATATGCAGAGAAAGCCGAATCACTTCCATAGTATAGTGTAGTCACATGATAACCCAAGTATGACATTGTTGCAACCACATATGTAGAGAAAGTCGAGTAACTTCCATAGTATGGTGTAGTCACATGATAAGTATGACATTGTTGCAGCCACAAATGCAGAAAAGGCCGAATCACTTTCATAGTATGGCATTGGTGCAGCCACATTTGCATACAGTGATGGATCTAGGACTATTTTTAACCTGGGCATACTATAATTTTAATATTATCTAATTGTTTTTTAAATGAATCATAAAACAATTTTTCTAGAAACAATTTAATATATTATATTATGGCTTACATGCCTTTCAAACTTATATAAAATAAAATTTATTTTAACTTTGTGGTATTTTCAATAAAAAATAAGATGGTTAATTTTTTTTTTAAATACAGTTTACTATATATATAATATAATATGTTTTTATTGAAAAATATATGGCACTATATAAGTCAACCGAAATTGACAGTAGAAGACTACTACAAATTTCCATAAATATGTCTAATTTTCATTATAGTATATAGACCATTTAGTAGTAATTATCTTCATAATATACTCATATTAGAGAAATGTTCAAAATAATTTTTGAAAAGAAAGTAAACTTAGCTAAAACAATTTTAGGTTTTGAAACGAACGTTAACTCAGAATTAAGAATTCTCATATTCTCTAGGATGAAAAAAGAAAGAAAAATAAAATCTTAACTAAAATTAAAAATAAGTTGGGCAACATCCCATAATATACGTAGTACAATCAATTTTACTCTTGAAAAACGTTTAAAGTTAAAGAAGAAAAAAGTATAAAGAAAGAAGAAGGTGGGCTCTGGAAGCACAAAAGAAAATTGCAGAAATCAAACGATCTAGATGAATAACTCCTCTGAGTTTTAGAAATGACCTAGATGAAGAAACAGTAAAACCAGAAATTTTCTGAAAGCAACACCTCTGAGTTTGCGTTAACAAAAAAAATATCAAAATCGTGAGCATCAGCATGTAGGTTCCATATCCAAGTGGTAGTATCAGGTCCTCTATGAGTTTGAAAAAATCTTACCGATGAAGAGAGTAAAAATCTTATGAGTTTGAGAAATCAACGACCTGAAGAAACAATGAAATCATAAATTTCATGAAATCAACCGTTTGCGTTAACAAAAAATACAAAAAAAAATTCTGAGTTTGAGAAAATCTTACCGATGAAAATAATATAAAATTAGTGAATCGGAGAAGATAAGCAGTAGGAGAAAATTTTTTGAAACAAATATAAATCTATGTAATGGATAACCAAAATATGTGACTAAAAATTCATGGAATCAACGAGCACATAACATTCATAATTTGATATCAGTATTATCCACCTCAAGACCAACTTATTGAGATTAAAGCATTCAATTCTAAAAACTCAAGAGGAATTTATTGAGATTAAAGCATCAAACGCAAATGCAATTCTACAACTTCAAGGCAGACTTATTTGCTTAGCCCAATTCACCCTTGATATAAATGATTCTAGAGTCCTAGTAAGAATTATTTTACACACTGAAATTTTAATTATTTGGCATCATATCCTCATTTATTGACAAATTGCACAAGATCTGTACAATTAAAATGTGATTGGTAAGAAATTTGAGTGACATTTTTGATTATTCAATCAACTTATATATATATATATATATATATATATATATACAAATTGATACCAAATCTTTTCAAATTTCCATTATAAAAATGAGAAATTCTACAATTCTAATTCATTGACTTAAAGAGTTAGAATATTTTTTTGCGATACGGTAAACATGATAATCAAATCTTGATTAGTTGCGCAAGTTAAAACGTTTGATATAAAATACTTATAAATTATAAAAATCACCTTTTATTTTTCTTATAACATAAAAATAAAAATAAGAAAACAATATTGAATCAACAAAAAATTAATAATTTAGTTGTCTGCAATAGATAACATAAGAAAGGATAGACTAAAAGATTTACATATCAACCAAATCCTAAAATTAAAAGAAGAAACCTAGACAATTAAAAAAAAACATTTTCCTATCAATTGAGTCCTTATCATACTAAACAAATATTGAGTTATTATCGTATTCAATAAAGATTTGTGAAATTTGATGATTTAAAGTATATAATAAAAGAAAAAATAAAACTGAATTTCAAATGTTTCTCCAAAAATTCTGTACCAAAAATAAAATATTGTGTTCTACGATTTTAAATTTGAAATGAAATATGATCTTGAGCTAAAAAAAATTGTTGCATCTCACAAATCTGGATTTGAAATCCAATGTTCTACCTCACTTGATAGGTGATTTTGAGCATCAATTTGCTATGAAACCAATAAGTTATTGAGATGGTCACTTAGAAAGCGTCCAATAGATTAATCAGATTCAACTGATGATGATATTTTTTTTGTTTATTCATAAAATGACATTGTTTCTTCTTATGTTATAAAAGAGATTACGAATAAAAATACGCTATGCGTCATTTTAATTATTATTTTTTGTGTAGAAAAACATCATTTTAATTGTAACGAGAATATATCTTCAAATATATATATATATATTTTAATTATTTGGCAAAACAGTTATAACTTTTTCTAATCTAATTTGTGTGTGTTTAATTTCAGTGATATATCAAATAATAAACTATAAATCTAAAGTTATATTTATAAACGTACTACCCTAATATTATTGATAGGATTAAAATAAATTTGAATTCACTGTTCGTTAAGTTTAGAATTAAGAACACACTTATTCAATACATGGTAATAAACCAGAGACCTTAATTGAACGATGAATTTTAAATTATAAGATGTGTGATGAGTTAAAACCAAAAAAAAAGAAAAAAAGAAAAAAAAAAGGATGTGTTATGACTTGTGAGCATGCAAAAAAAATAAAATAATCCATGATGCTATACGTGCGTATGTAACTTTATTGCCACTAACATCTCCTTTTTGAAAAGACAAATGACTTAGAAATAAATGACTAAGTAGTCAAACACTCAAAACCTGTTAGAAATTTTTGTTCCTTTATTGAAAATATTAAATTTTTATCAACTAAATACTAATAAATATATTATATGATTTAAAAAATCCGGCTGAAAGAATTAATGAATTAAATACAAACTGTATCTAATATATATTGTGAATTAAAATTATCATATTTTAAATGTTAAACAATTATTAGTAAACCAAAACTATTATTTAAATAATATCATAATATATGAAACATGTCCGTTTAAAAAAAATTCAAATCATAACATATGTGGAAAAATGTATATAATTTCATTATAAAAAGTTATGTAATTATTTAATTATTTATAAAATATATAATCAAATAAAAATGAAAGCAGAAAATAATATTAACAAATAATTAGTATGATTTAATTGTTGAGAAAATAAGAAGAGAGAATAATTAGTTAAATTTAAATTTAAATGTAAATGATTTATATAATATGACTAATAATTTATGTTTAATGACATTTGCTGTAATATTCCACGTAAATAGAAAGTTATTTTGCAGATTTAGAAACATATACCCTCTCACAAACAAGAATTTATAAGATTATGACATTATGTTGGATAATTTGTCTAATTAAATCATATGGTTTTTTAATGTGACCCACCAAGACGAACTAAAAGTTGTAAATGTCTTAATTGTTTATACCATTACTCAGAGAAAATTCAAAACAAATAAAAGATAAGTTTTAGTAGTAAAAACGAAAGGAAAGTGGTATTGAAAAAGAGTTATTGAAGAAAAGAAAAAGCTTTGTGCACGACTAGATAAGAGTTATAAAATAAAAAGGAGTTAACATTGTTATCAAGAGTATTTCCATGATTAATGTAAGCATGGTTCAAACCTCTGATAATACAATCATCGCTCTCTCATTGTCTTGCATCTGCACCTCTTGGCTCTTGCGTTTGCTGCATTTGAGCGTCTTGTCTAGATGCAAAACGTTGAACCTCGTCATCACGCAACAGTTGAGTCCTTAAGAAACTGTCATAATTATTAGATATAGCCGGTGTCATAGGAATGTGATGGATTTGTTGATAAGCTGTAACCGGAGGCAGTGGCACAAAGTTGGGGACAATATTGTAAGAGGCGAGTTCTTTCTTGGCAATTGCGAGTTGGTTTTGAAGGTCTTTAAGCTGACATTGGAGGTGGAAAATGATAGCAATGCAGCCATAGATAGGGTCAGCGAGACGAGCTTGTGCCTCGGAAGCAAGTGAGTTCATAGCAACTTCTCTCTGGTTTGGGTGAATATTGTTGAGAAGTGTAGCTACGTGACTTGCTCCAAATACTTTGTGGACTGCTTCGTACTGAGCTTGTTTGTTCGTGGGGAAGTAAGGTGCAAACACACACTCTTTTCTGCATTTTCTCCTTAGATACTTGCACGCTGCGCATGGTGTCGCGATTTTATCCATTTGAATAAACAAAATCTGTGAAAAGAAAGAGATTAAAATATACTCTTGTTTATTGCAAATTCTTGAAATTATGTAAATAGGGGTCATGTCGGAAAAAAGAAGTAAATAGGGTTGGAAAAAATGAATGCATTAAAGAACTTGTGTTGCAATTCGATTATGAAATTAGTGGTGGGCAGAGAAAATGAACTAAGCCGAACCAATTTTATTTTTAAAATTTATTTTCCTTAATTTGGTGTAAAAATTCAAAATGTTAGAATATATACAAAATACATTTAGATATACTGAAACACATAATATTAATTATTATTATTTTTGTCTTAACCGAATCAAACCAACAAAAAACTCAGATAATTTTTCTCCAAACACGAGAAAACCAATTTGGAAAATCGTATGCCTAGCATCCTATCTATACGAATGGGAAAAGAAGAGAAATAATTTTTTTTGTGAATTCTAAACAATATAAAGAGACTAACCAACCAACAAGAGATGATGTTTTTCGTACGTATTCAAAATAATTTCAATTTAGAGTCGTGGTTTGGTTACGTTATAGTAAAACTTTGTGGTTTCAGAATTGTAATGAGAGTAACCAATAAAATTCGTGATTTGTCCACTCAGATATGTTGGGGATCGAAGACCTTACCAAAAACCTCAAGATGAATCTAAGTGAAGATCATCCGATTTGTAAAACCAGATGGACAATTAAATTAGTGAATCTATATGAAGTTTTACAGAAGAAAAAAAAAAAAAAAAAAAAAAAAAAAACTAAAGATCATCAGAGATTCAGACTTACCTAAACAATTCTTCTCCAAAATCTCTTCCTTGTTCACCAAAACTTAGGTCAAACTTCCCACCACACAATTTTATTTATAGTACAAAAAATATTCAGCTAATCAAATATTTTGGAATTAAAAAAATAAATGTTTTTATAAGTAGGGAAACCGTAATTATCTAGAAAGAAATATGTTAACGAAATTATTTATTCAGAAATTATATACTGAAGTATTAAAACAAAAAAAACTGGGTAAGGACAATGGCCCATTAAGAAAATAAATATCTAAGCCCATTAAGTGTTATCATATTAGTGAGCTCATTGACCGATTTCATTTCAACAACTCTCCAATGGCGGAATCAAGCTTCGAGTGTGCTTCTTCTTCATTCTTTGCATTTCTGATCTCTCTTATTCTTAAATTTGATCTAATCGTCCTTTATGTTGTTGGTTTGTATACAGTTCCGATGATCGGAATTATACTGAGATTGTTGTTGTTCGTCATGGTGAAACATCTTGGAATGCCGAGAGAAAAATCCAGGTGACTTTTCAATTCAATGCGTTATAGGTTTTGTAGCCTAATAAATTCCCAATTTTAGAAATCTTCTTCTTGTATTAATTAGTATGATTTAGTAACATAATTCTCGAATTATAGATTTTTTTTGGGGAATTTTGATTGAAGATTAAGAAATGTGGTTAATGTTGTAGGGTCACTTGGATGTTGAGTTAAACGATGAAGGAAGACAACAAGCAGTGAGAGTATGTGTTGTTGCCTTTTGATTATGCTGTAACTTTGAATCTTGATGATGATGATGATGATGATGATGATGATGATGATGATGATGATGATGAGATGATGATGATGATGATGATGATGCGTTTTATAACTTTTCTTTGATTTGAAATAAAAGGTTGCTGAGAGGTTATCAAAGGAGGCTAAGATATCTTATGTTTACTCTTCTGATTTGAAAAGAGCCTTTGAGACTGCACAGATCATTTCAGCTAAATGCGGCAAGCTTGAGGTATATAAGCTATGTGTTAATTCCACTTCCTTTTTATGATTCTTCTCCTAAAGTCTCCACCTTTTGTGCTCTTGGTTGTTAGCAGATAGTTCTAAGTCCTGAAAATAGCCTCTTTTCACCCTATTGGATTGGGGAACTGAATACATATATGTTCTAACTTTGTATAGTGTTATGCAGGTACTTACTGATCGTGATTTGCGGGAAAGACATTTAGGGGATATGCAAGGTCTTGTGTATCAAGAAGCTTCAAAACATCGCCCTGAAGCTTACAAGGCCTTTTCATCTAACCGCACAGACGTTGATATTCCAGTAAGATATAACAACCAAGAAGCCTAGTTATTTGAATGATGATGCTTGGTTTCTTAATTCAACTAATTTTGCTTAATTTATATGAATCAAGGGTGGAGGAGAAAGCCTTGACAAACTTTACGATAGATGTACATCTGCATTACAGAGAATCGGCGACAAACATAAAGGTTTTCTTCCTTTTCTTTATGTGTTCCGTTTCTCACAGAGTATCACATTACGACATAATAACAAATGGTCTAAGTATTGGTTTGTTTCACTTTCTTGGTGATGAAGGTGAAAGAGTAGTAGTAGTGACTCATGGAGGTGTGATTCGATCTCTCCACGAAAGAGCTCGTCCAACTGCACGAAAAGTCGAAAAGATACTAAACACATCGGTCAATGTCTTCCGTTTATACGATGGAGACAAATGGACTATCCAAGTTTGGGGGGATGTGAGTCATCTAGATCAAAACGGGTTCTTACAATCTGGTTTTGGTGGTGATAGAACCTCTGGTTAGGTTCAATATATTCTTCTTTCCCTTGAAACATTTTCTGTAATTTAAGTTTCACTCAATATTTGAGATTATCCCAAATTGTGTTCTTGCTAGGCATTTGCAAGGTTGGACTAATTGAGAGGATTGATTAAAAAGTAAATTTGCTATGAATATTTTAACATTTTCGTACAGTCAAAGGATATATGGGCGACTAGTTACATTGAATCTAACACCTCTGCTAATTAACTCTGTTAAAAATAATAATTCATAATACTCTAAAAAAAGTTAAGAAACCATATGAATATGTAGAATGTGTCGTCTGATCAATTTGGACTTCTGACCAATAATAATTATATAAAAAATGATGTTTAGCCGAATAAATAGGCGATTAACTGATTAGTTGGTTGTTAACCGACTGATTAAGCATATAACAAAATTAAATAGCATGACTAATCAATATGTAACAGAGCGAAGTACTTTTGAAGATGAAATACTAATTTTTCTTAAGAAAGATGTGACATTGAAGACTGAAAATAATCAATATGGGAAATGAAATAAGATTCTGAAGGGGGACCAAATCGTGATGTCCCAAAATACCTCTATTTGAGATACAGTGTTGGAGTTTGAGAATAGAAACATTGAACAATGAAGTGTTTTGGTTAATAGTATTAAACTCTAAGTTAAACTTAGTTGCCCTTCAAAACATTGGGATCATCATCTTATTTTTCTTCTAATTCTTGGAGATTGTGAAAGAGATGTTGTATTTACAGAATTAACCCTGGGTTAGTACCCTTTAATTTTGGCGCCATCACTATCAAAAAGGAAAAAGGAAGAAAGGTACGCTGAGTCCATTTGACCATTATTGGCCCCAGAGCTCCCTCTGATTTTTGGCGGCAATGGGAAAGGGGTAAAAATGGCAAAAACATAAATAGATGAACAAAGTAGAGATGTGTTATTTTCCTAAGCTCCATGATTGTCATCATTACGAGTATATGAGTATCAAGTTGTTGCTTTCTCTATCGGATTTTTTTTTTAGTGAAACTATAATTTTTCTTACACTAAAGTCTAGATTAATCTGTAGTTGCAAATTGAAATTTACAATAGTAAAATAGAAATAGCATTTAATTATATTATACGTATACCATTGATGTAAATGATGTTGTGATTAAATACTCACATTCGAGAGAGCCATTTATGTTTATATTGTAGTACTGAAGTTGGTTCTATCGAAGAAAACATTTAAAGATTGTGAAACAAAGACAGAAAAAAATAGAAGAATGAAAATGTAAGAGTATAGCGGAAACGTGGAAGACGAGAATAAAATGGGTGGCCATATTTATCATTGCACTGCACCATGCGATAAATCATAATCTATACATCACTTTATTTATAATTTTCCTGCACCATATCATAAGATTTCCGAAGTTGACTTTAGGATCTTTAGTGGAACATCGATTAAATTTATTCCTCCCTTCTTTTAATGAGGAGGCACAAAATTAAATAAAGGGTAAAAGTCCATTCAAAATTCTTGGATCTTGTTAACATTCTTTTAGTTTATTTTTCATATAGTATAATCGTATAAATGATTTATTTACTAAAGAAACAAATGATAGGTTCATGGGATGTCAAGCTTCGAGCCACTACTTAGTCACCTTGCTATATGATCTGCTCACGAAGTCACGTATTATACTTAATTATCATTTTTTTGGTTAATTAAAAAGGTATCATTTTCTTATTTCTCTCATTGATCCTCTTTTTGGCTTAGGACTCTTGCTAACTGTTATAAAAAATTAGATCCTAGATTTCATTAATCATAACTTTTATATACACGTTTATATATCGAAATATTAAAATTATATATTCCATTAGTTTTCCTTCAATAAAAAGCATGACATTTTTTTTTTTTTGCCAACCAAATACTCCAAGAAATATATAATTTGAAAACGATTAATTCTTAGTTGTGTTTGCATTTTTTTTAGTTTTAATGTTCAGTTGTTGTGTTTATCATATATAAATCAATCACAAACTCAAGCAGAAACTAATAACAATCAAATTTTGATTATAGATCTATATTTGTTTTACATTAGAACTATGGATTTTGACTATGGATCAAATCTTGATTATGGATCTATATGTAAGTAATAATTGTTTCTTTGAACTACAATAATATTAAGATTTTCGGTTGGACGAGAGATGAACAAAAGGAAAACATATTCAAGCTGGTTACAAAATGATGTTAATATCAATAGGGAAATACAGATTCATCAAACATATATATGATATATCATATATAGGGATACATCATACATAATGAATATGTTTACCACTACGTGTGCATGCATTTGAAAAAATTAATAATACGAATATAAGTGGGGAAAAAATGATAGCTAGCTGCAAAATTTGAATTGGCTTCTCAATGTGTCGGGATGCAACAAGCAACTATATATAAGCAAGTTTTTTTTTTCATTTCATCATGACTGATCTCATACGAATAATAACATACAACATAATCATTAGTCTCACGTTGTATTGTTTTTTTAATTTTATTAATTAGACGAAACCTCTGACATTTAAATCAAAATTTTCCGCCTGTAACGTAGTTAAGATCGTTAGTTAAATTGTCAAAATCTGATAAGTAGCAGTTATTTGTGTTCTACGTGAGAAGCTAACATCGTTGACCATTGACCATAACGAATTTGAAATACTGACGTGTCGTAAATTATGAAGTGGACAAAAGAAAACAAATGAATAATTAGAGATATGGTAATGACGGTTATACCCTTGAAAGGAAAATAGAGAAAGGCAGCTTTATTTATCGAGGAAGCATCGATAGAGTCCCCACCACAAATCGAAATGGCAATAGCGTTAATTAAGGAAGGAACAAACCTACTTCTATATTACTATTTCCTACTTATTTTAATTATTAATTATTTAACGAGCTGGACCACCAGACTCACATACTGGGTCCCACTTTACCCACCACCTCTCTGTTCCTCCTTACGTCGATCTCCGATTATTATTACATCACATTTTCCTACACTTCTCTCTTCTCATTTTTTTTTTTAGTTCTTAACTTCTTATTCAAATCAATAAAAATAGTTAGAATTTTTTTGTTATGTTCCAGCTATATTTCTTATTAATAAAAGGAAAGTATGTTGTTAAAAAATTAGTATTAATTTTAGAAATTCCGATTGACTGTTTTGAGATACTGAGGCAATAGATAAATTTGTTGTTAATTTCTGACAATCATTGCTATTATTATATGGACAATAATGGTATAAAACTGTGTTAATTCCGTCAGACCGGAGTTTATGTTTCTAACAGTACATATAAGTTTTATCAAAAAAAAAAAAACAGTAAATATAAGTTTTAAAGGGTATCAACAAAATATTTGGGACATATATTATATAGTTCTTTGAACTAGTATGGTCGCAAAATCATAATTTGGTTCAAATTGGATAATGTAATTAGTATGAGTTGTAGACTTATTACTTATAGGTGAAAAAGTTATTAGCTAAATATAATTTGAACTGGTATATTTAAATTTTGAAGTCATATGAGTTACAATTTTTATCTATGTTTTTTTTCTTCTTTTTTCTTTTTAATTTTACAATTAAAATGTGACTAAAAATTAGTTTAATGAGTGAAAAAAAAACGCGTGATTCGAGTTAAATCCATAATATGAAACTATGATTGGTTAACTTACTATTAGCGGCCTTACCCAAAAAAAAAAAGGTTATCCTATCTGATTGAAATCTTATACATTCAAGAGTTGGCAGGATTTTAAATGCATCTGTATATCTATAATAATACAATACCCTGTCAATGTCTATTAAATTCTCGAATTAATTCTCGTCCCAAATAACTTATTCAAATAAAAACTACATAATTAATGAAGTTAGTTAGACTTTACATTGTTGATTGTGATAATACCATTATATGTATACTTCATTACAAAAGTACACCAAAAACGTTACACATTGCCTTAAGAATTATCCATATCCTATTCAAAATGGAAAAATTTCACCGAATTCTCCTATTTTCTAGTTTGGTGTTTGTCTCTTTCTATACAAGTATTTATTATATCACCAAGAAAAAAAGATAAATAAATTAACGATGTATTTGTTCACTTGTAGCGTAAGCAGCGTAACAAATTAACTAATTAGTAATTTTAGTTAAGTGATTAAAAACATTAGTTAATTGTAATTAGTAGTATTAGTTGTTCAATGTAATTTCTTTTAAAAAGCGAACGTATCGTCGTTTCTCTTTTTAACTCATTCTCTTGGATCCAAATCTTTCGCTTTGGAATTCGCCATAGACAAAGGAGACAATTCCAAAGAAGAAGAAGCAAATTTTTCACTTCCCCAAAATATAAAAATTCCATTTTTTTCATTAGCAAGATTTGAAAGTTTGAATTTTGATTTCTGGGTTTTGTTTTTGTGTTTCGATTTCGAAAATGGTACACTTGAGATTTTGATTTCGTGTGATGTGAGAGATTCTTGATGGGTCTCTGTACTTCGAAAGCTCATCCTAATCCGAATTCACCTAATTCCGATCAAACTCCGGCAAGGAATAGTCCACTTCCGGCATCTGAATCCGTCAAGCCTTCAAGCTCCTCTGGTAATGGAGGAAACCCTAATAACGTTGAAGATCAATGTGTAACGAACAATGAAGGGAAGAAATCTCCGTTTTTCCCCTTTTATAGTCCAAGTCCAGCTCACTACTTCTTCTCCAAGAAGACTCCGGCGAGATCTCCGGCGACTAACGCTAGTGGAAACTCAACGCCGAAACGATTCTTCAAACGACCTTTTCCACCTCCTTCTCCAGCTAAACACATCAGAGCTGTTTTAGCGAGACGTCACGGCTCTGTGAAGCCTAATTCAGCGGCGATCCCTGAAGGGAGTGAAGCTGAAGGAGGTGGTGTTGGATTAGATAAAAGCTTTGGTTTTTCTAAGAGTTTCTCTAGTAAGTATGAGCTTGGTGATGAAGTTGGTCGTGGTCATTTTGGATATACTTGTGCTGCTAAGTTTAAGAAAGGTGATAATAAAGGACTACAAGTCGCTGTTAAAGTTATTCCCAAAGCTAAGGTTAGAATTTTTTTTTATTGTTTATTTGTGTTTCTGTGGATTGTAGTGACGAGATCTGGCTTTAATCTGTCCTGTAAAGCTTTTCAATTTTCAAGTTTTGTGTTAGATTTGTTAGCTTGATTGTTTGTTTTTGATGTTGTGTAGATGACGACTGCTATTGCAATTGAAGATGTGAGGAGGGAAGTGAAGATATTGAGAGCTTTGTCTGGTCATAATAATCTTCCTCATTTCTATGATGCTTATGAGGATCATGATAATGTCTATATAGTGATGGAGTAAGCTCACTTCTGCTCTAACTTATCTGCTTGGGAATTAGCGTTGTTGGCAAGGCTTAACAAGTGTTGTTTCGATCTTTGTTGGTTTAGGCTATGTGAAGGAGGAGAGCTTTTGGATAGAATACTTTCAAGGTAAAAGGGATTGTCTCCACTTTAGAAGTAGGATTGTTCGTTTTCGGATAGTGTTTTTATTGAACTTACTGGTGTTTTATATGGCAGAGGTGGGAAGTACACAGAGGAGGATGCAAAGACTGTTATGATACAAATATTGAATGTGGTTGCCTTTTGTCATCTCCAAGGTGTTGTACACCGAGATCTCAAACCTGAGGTAATTAAAGATCTTTATATCTACTTATACATTTGATGTTCGTCACGATCTTAATGAAGTTTTCTTAAACTGTTTGGATCAGAATTTTCTTTTTACCTCAAAAGAAGACACATCTCAATTGAAGGCAATAGATTTCGGTTTGTCAGATTACGTGAGACCAGGTAAAGCCCTCAGATTATATATGCCCTCTGTATATTTAGATTTCAGAATCTAGAGACCAATATTTGTTTATATACTTTTGACAATTGCATTTGCAGATGAGAGGCTCAATGACATTGTTGGTAGTGCATACTATGTAGCACCTGAAGTTCTACATAGATCTTACAGTACAGAAGCTGATATTTGGAGTGTTGGTGTGATTGTGTATATTCTATTGTGTGGAAGCAGACCGTTTTGGGCTAGGACGGAATCAGGAATCTTTCGTGCTGTTCTAAAAGCTGATCCGAGTTTTGACGACCCTCCATGGCCTTTGCTATCATCAGAGGCAAGAGATTTTGTAAAGCGGTTGCTAAACAAAGACCCGCGTAAAAGATTAACAGCTGCTCAAGCCTTAAGTAAGTGTAATATGCAGAAAAATTGTTTGAAAAAGTGAAAAAATTGTAATATTCTCCATTGTTTCAGGTCATCCGTGGATAAAGGACTCAAATGACGCAAAGATTCCGCTGGATATTCTGGTTTTCAAACTTATGAGAGCCTATTTGCGATCATCGTCTCTTCGTAAAGCTGCATTAAGGGTTGGTGGATCGATTTGTCAGTATATCTACTTAAATGGTTGCTTCTTCTTTTGCTTACCATTCACCATTTTCTTTCAGGCCTTATCGAAAACACTTACAGTTGATGAACTGTTTTATCTGAGGGAGCAGTTTGCTTTACTAGAACCTAGTAAGAACGGAACCATAAGTCTAGAAAACATCAAATCGGTAAGTTTTCTATCTTGCGTCCTGTTTTAGTTCATTTCTGGTATGCTTTGGTTATTATCATCATCATGACACTGCCTCGTCGAACTCTCTTTGTTAGGCTCTGATGAAAATGGCAACAGATGCAATGAAGGATTCGCGTATTCCAGAATTCTTAGCACAAGTAAGAGTATTAACTCATGCAATGTAATGTTTGAATGGCACAATTTGGACTTGGTTATTGATATTTCTTATTGGACCATCTCTATAGCTGAGTGCTCTTCAATATAGAAGAATGGATTTTGAAGAATTCTGTGCTGCTGCATTGAGTGTTCACCAGCTAGAAGCTCTTGATCGATGGGAACAACACGCTCGTTGTGCTTATGAGCTTTTCGAAAAGGAAGGAAACCGACCCATCATGATCGATGAACTTGCTTCGGTCTGTCTCTTTTACCTAACCACTCTTTAGACAAAAAAATGTGAAATGGTTTCTAATGGACCCATTGGTGAAAACATATTTCAGGAACTTGGTCTTGGTCCTTGTGTACCGGTTCACGCAGTGCTTCATGATTGGCTTAGACATACTGATGGAAAGCTTAGTTTTCTAGGATTTGTGAAATTGCTACATGGTGTTTCTAGTCGCACCATCAAAGCTAATTAGAAGATATATGTTGTGAGATTTGTATTGAGATATATTTGTATGTCTCTCTCCTAAGAGCTCTACTTAGAACTTGTTTGATTCTCTGTTTTGTTCTTCTTCGTTTTAGTCTTTGTGTCTCCTTCGTTAAGGACAAAAATTATTCAAACTCAGTTTGTAAAAGCAATTACTTTGTTGGTTTAAAACATTTTACCAAAAACCAAGAAAAAAAAAGAAGAAGCATTAATAGATGAAAATAAGGCTGGCTTGTGTCTGATGCATAAATAGATGATGAAAAAATAAATACACATCACAAATCTCTTACAAATGCAATAAAATTTAAAATCTGAAAAGAAAATAGAACCATATGCAGTTTCGAGAGATTTCTTAGCGAATTAGAGTAAGACAAACCTATGCTTAATCATCAAATTAGAGCAAGTCTTTTTTATCTCAAAAGACTTTGATCTCTTTTATCTTTCATACGACGAGAGCTTCTTGCTTGATTTGTTCTATTACCCGCTGCATTACCTTCTTTATGGTCTGCTCATGTGCAATTCACAATGCTAAGCATGGCAAAGGAGCAACAGGAGATTAAAAGTATATCCTTTAATCCCTTATAGACAGACCTCTTGGTCTAGGAATGCTAAAAGGAAAATATTTATCCTTGTTCAAAACTTCACACTGGTCCTCGGTTAAGTATTTACAGCAAAGCCCTGTTTGGAAAGGCAGGTAGGTTCTTGATAGACTTCAATCTTGACAAAATTGTGTGCCTTAGTTCAATGTACTGCTGCTATTCAGAGATAGATGTTGGTGATTGATAGTGTGTTCAGTTAAGAGGAGAGACTTTAATTCCGTCTCTAATTTTGCTACTGGTTTAGAATATTAGTCCGGTCTTGCATAAAGTATCAGGTTAGATTTACAGTGAATCCTGTTGTCAAACAAGAAATCTCCAACGAATATTATCTTTAGAGATGATACAAGAAGACAAGAAAATATCATAATTCAACTTTGCTGACGTCTATTCAAGTCTGCTTACTGTATTTTGACCCAAAAAAAAGTCTTAGATATCATTCAATCGATCAAGTCTATTCAACTCTGTTCAAGTCTGCTAAAAAATGTCTTAGATAATGTTCGAAAGATCAAGTCTGTTCAAGTCTGCTGACACAAAAATGTCCTAGATAACATTCGATCTATCAAGTCTATTGAAGTCGGTTCAAATCTGCTAACTATATTTGACAAAAAAAAGCCTTAGATAACATTCGATAGTGTTTTTAAAGAGTCTATGTAGTGTTTCTAAAGACAAGGTGATGTATTCTCTGCATTTATTTGATGTTTGAACTTCTTCTTTCATGATAATTTGTTGTTTGGGATTTTGTGATGGATTTTGAGAACAGGTTTAAGCTAAGTTGAAACTCAAAGCAATGGGAAAAGCGTGTTAGTATTAACAAGTTAACAGCAACAGAAATAATCAAGTTATGTTTAAGAAAATTAAGAAAATGAATATAATCTTATTTTTTAAGAAATATATTTTTAACTAATTCTCTTTAAAGAAAGATATTGCCATGGTTCTTGAGAAAATCTTAAAATCAAGGTGATTAAAACATGGATGAAGTAAAAATAACACGACATATAAAATAGTATAAATTTTTTAAAAATTCTATATTTTTTTAGAGAAAATTGGCGATAAGGAGAGATATTTATTTTATTGACGTGGAATGTAATACTATTTGTTTATACGAAATTCAATGTTAGCATGTAAACAAGGCATTATAATCATAACTTAAAATTTGTTTATTAATACATTATAATACATTGTTTTTTCACTACATTATAATATTAATATTTTAAAATAAAAGAAAAATATAAGTTCACAAAATAAACAAAAACATTTAGAAAAATGAGCAAAACATAAGTAAATTTTGAGCAAATTATAAGCAAATATAGTAAATAAATGGCTTGTATACCAGAACAGAGATTTCGGTCTCGAGGCAACATCCCAACACTTTAACGATGTTCATGTGGTTGATCCGCGAGAGGATGACCAGCTCGTTGATGAACTGTTCTAGCCCATGTTCACTCACGGATATGGACTTCTTTACCGCCACAATTCTACCATCCAAAAGCATTCCTTTGAAAACTGTTCCTTGACCGCCTTTTCCAAGAACTCTGCTAAGGTTGTAGCTTTCTGTAGCTTTGTCCAGTTCATCCGAAGTGAAGACTATTGTTTTGACGTTGTATTGATAGAGCTGATCAAGGGAAAGTTGCTCATTATTGAGCAAAACCAATCTTTGGCGAGGTTTTTCGTTCTTGATGTGAAAGAAGATAGATTGGACGATGTGATTGATCACAAACTGAAAGATAACCTCAACCTTGAACAAGTCACAGCTGCATCAACACTCGCTAAGAGGTGTGTCAGTCACAAAGGCGTGAAACGACCTACCATGAGAGACGTGTATGTGGAGTTGGAGCGTATCCGTTCATTGCCTTTAGTTTACCGGAGTGGGAGTACGGTTTCAGGTTCTATTGTTATCGATAATTATCTCAACAGGATTTTTTCAATTCCATTCAACAGATTCATCTAATTAACTCAAAGTTCAAAATTTTTAAACCAAGATCAATACTTTGCATACATACATATGCTTGATGTGTATGTGTATGTATATGTACCTGATTTGAAGCAGGGACGGAATCGCCATGGCTTAAATCAAGAGAGTTGAAAGGCTTCTTCTCCTCAATGGGGAAGAAGAATGTGAGAAAGGAAACCCAAACTCAGAAAACCCAGCAAGAAATGAAACTGAACAAACTTGCCTAAAAAGGAAATAAACGCTAACTTAGTCATTTTTGTTTTAAAGGGTATTTAAACATAATTAGCATAACTAAATTATTACCGGCGAATGTTATTAAAAAGTTGTTAAATTAATAAAAATATATTAATATAAATCAGTGATTAAATATATAATCATCTTAGAAGGTATAAATATTTTACTATAGATACAAATGTTATTTCATAAAGAGAGAAACAACATTGATATAATCCTATAAAATATTTTAATATGAAAGAATATAGTTTAATGGAGAGAAACAGTTTTGGTTTTGTGTAACTGGTCAAGCAATGTAAGCAAAGTTAAACAGAGTTCCAAGGTACATCGACAGAGTGACCACTTTCAATAGAATTAGTATGGTTATTAAAATGTTAAACAGCATTAAAGAGCTGTGAATCAAATAACCCTTGTCAAGATATATGGCAGAAGTAAGTCTTCCTACTACTATGTTACAATCTAGGTAACAAAAGTGAAAGTGTCAACTCAAAGGTGATCCACAACAAGGTAAGAGAAACAATGATCATTGCTACCAACTAAGTCATGCAAGTATCAACACTTTAAATGATCAAGTCTGAGTATTATGTAAACGAGACTAACCTTCATAGACTTGTAATAGCTGAAAACACAGATTGGAAGATCAATAGAGGAATAGCATGCGTTCATAAGGAGATCATCAATATATGTAGCTCAGATGAGGAAGATGATATAGATTGTGAGAGTAGCGAAGAAGATGATGATGAGGAAAACGAAGAAAAAGAAGATCGGAATTTGAGGTATTTGCGTAGTTTGCAATAATCTATTTTCCGATTTAGTCTTTAAAAACACTAAATCCATGTTTGTACTATTTTCCGGCTTGTATTACGCCAATAAAATAAATCTCTCTCAAAATAATATTTAAAACAAACTGCATACTACTTTTTCATATGTCGTGTTATTTTTAATTCATCCATGTTTTAATCACCTTGATTTTAAGATTTTCTCAACTATCATGGCAATATCTATCTTTAAAATATTTTTCTTTAAAAATAAGAGTATATTTATTTTCTTAATTTTCTCCTTGAATTTGGCTATTTAGCAAATTAGCTCATTTATAATTAGAATAACCCAATAGAGTTTAGCTTAAGAGAGGATCCAACTGTAATTACCACAGACAGGCAGCTCCAGTTGGAGAGTCTCGGGGCTCCCACAATATTTTAAAGGTAAAATTAAAAAAAAAAAAAACGAAAAATCAAAAGCCGTTTGCTTTTTGAAATTTCCATGGCGGAAGAGAAGGAGATCATCGATATCTGTAGCTCGGATGAGGAAGATGATATCGATTGCGAGAGTAGCGAAGAAGATGATGATGATGAGGAAAGCGAAGAAGAAGAAGATCGGAGTTTGAGGTATTTGCGTATTTCGCGATGATCTATTTTCCGATTTAGTCTTAGTTTCTGATCGATTCTGGATTTATTCGATTCAGTGGAGATGATAGCGAATGGAGCGAAGATGATTCATCGGATTCGAATTCAGATTCTGAAGACGACGAGGATGATGGCGATGACGATGACGATGACGAAGACTCTCTTGTAGATAAAGTCACTCGTCTACTCAAAGGTTTATCAATTTAGGGTTTATAAAATCTTGATTTGTTCACACTTGCGTATCAATTTTTTTGTTGAGCTTCTATGGATTTTATAAAAATGTAACGATTTGGTTAATAAAGAATCGTTCATATGGGAACAATTTTGCTTGATTTTGTGTGAAATTTATTGAATTGAGTCATATGTATTGGTTTTGGGATGAGATTTTCAAAAGTTTCTGTAAGAAATTGGGACATGTTGTTGCTGAGATCTCTTTTGGGATTTGGTTTAGGGAAACAAAATTGAATCATAAACATATATATAATCTATGATTAACCGATCTTAAGCACTTTGTATTGAAATGAGTTTCTGAGCATTGATTTGTAGAGTCATATAATTGTTTGTTCTATGTTATTTCTGTTGTTGGTTGTTCCATTTTTGTTTGAATCTATCACTGTCTATGGTGGAATCTCCGCGATTATATAATTTTCTTCGTGTGATCTTATCGGCTTCTCAGGATAAAAGATAGGAAGAGCAAAGAAGCAGTTTATCAAAAAGATCAATCTCTTGTAAAAGGTCTGTTTCTATACATGCTCTTAACTTAATGCAAGAGATGTCGAAAATTTGTTTTTACAAAGGAGATTTTTTTTCTTCTCTTCAAACTTATGTTTTGATTACTCATAAGTAGAAAGTATTTTCATATAAAGTAGAGTATCATGATTGCACTAAACCTCCTCCAAGCAAACTTAACCAATGGTCATGATTCATACAATGGTATTATTCTCTTTGAGGAATTGACTCATCATCAAAGTTTCACTCTGTTGTGTGAAACAAAATGGACCCAAAGACATACAAGTTTCTTGACATGACAACACTTAAAAGGACGATTGTTCTAGTTTTATCTTTACGAGGGTCCCTTTTTTTTTTTAATTTTTTGAAATCGGATCTTATGTCCATTCACATGACTTGTCGGATCCTCTTTGTGTCCCCAATTTGAACACGAAGTCACTTGTACTCTTTTTAACTTAAACGCCACAAAAAAAAAAAAAGGTTCAAGCCCTTACCCGACAAGACCAGAATTGATAGATAGGAGATTGATTGATAGATTATTCACACCAATCATATAAACCAACCCTTTAAAAATACTTAATTACATTCCAAATACATGAATAAACATAATAATATAAATGGATAAAAGAACATTGAATAAAATCATAAAACCCGAAGAATCAAATCATATTTTGTTTAAGTATTTTAGCTAGAATCTTGTGTTTGACGGTCGAACATCGAGTTCATGAGTCCAAGCTCTCCGGTCTTGAACATGGAGGTGCCAATATGTTTGAGCCAATACATCAGGATCCATTCCCATCACTCCCGAGCTTTCTCCTTCTCCTTCTCCTTCTCCATCTTCATCTCCTCCTATGTTGAATGATGATTGCTCTACGACCATTCCTCGAGAAGGGATGTTTACTTCTCTGAACACACACATTTTCCCAGAGATTTTATTTATACATTACTATTTCTTTTCATTAAATCTTCAAATGCTTAATGTGTTAATATTGTGGACCGTTGTGGTTGTGGGGACTCTAATTAAAGTTCTTCTCCTTTTTTTTTTTATCTTTGACCGTGAATTTCAAGAAATAAAGCAATAAAATTGAGGCTAAGGAATCACAGCGTAAAAGAAAACTAAATAAAATAATTAAAAAAACCACAAATATTGTATGTGAATCTCGAATCAGTTTAACTTGTTTGTGATAAAGTTTGATTATAAAAAGCTTAGTATTTACGATTCCTAAAAAAAATAAAATAATAAGAGGTAGAGAATCTTGTCGGTTTGGATCAGAATCTTGCCGTTTGTGGAAGCTATAAAAAGTTAAAAGACCCTTTTTCGGACAGATATTGGTGTTCTAATTACATTTTGTTTTATTTATTTTATTATTTGTAATGAATTTTTTTGAGGAAAATGATCACATAACTCGCGTACCTTGGAGGTCCAACCACACCGTCGATGATAACATGAGCCACATGTATTCCAAAAGCTTGATATTCTCTTGCTAAGCATTGTGAAAGTGCCCTCAATGCAAATTTCCCACAGCCTATTTTCAATTTCAAATATTTATTTAGCTATTAAACCCATTTTTTGAAAGGATATAATAATCATTATTTAAAATCTTGAGAAAAATTACATAGTTCGGAGAAACCAGCAACGCCATTCAATGACGCCGAACAACCGGTGAAGAGTATAGTTCCTTTGCCTTTCTCCATCATCCCGGGAATAACCTTTTGGTACCATATATATATTTATACAATCAAATCAAATAAAAACCTTACAAAAGAAACAAATAAAAAAAAAACCTAAAAATTTAAATGTCCAAATCCCTCAAAATTACATATACCCTACAGCTTCATGACACATACAATAAAAACAGTATTTCGCTCGACTAGTACGTCAACAAATGATTTAATCTATCAAAGAAAAGTTATGGTTACGATCAAAATGACCACTAAATGATTAAATCTCTAAAAATCTTTGATGACTCCAATACTGATGATATATAACAAGTGTTTTTCATAACTGGATAAATTAATTATGTCCCGAAACACAGACTATCCTGAAACCA
>VBRH01000056.1:153654-171219 GCA_014578085.1 Cardamine resedifolia | reverse complement strand
ATATATATATATATATATATATATTCTCGACTAAATACTACATATGAGCTACTGATGAGTTGAAAGTTATGGCAGGAGGGTCTATTAATTTATTCAGGGTGGATAGATGAAGTTGATGTTTTTATATACTCCTGCTCATTTATGAGCATATGTCAAAACCTATACATACCATAATATCCTCATTAAATACGAAATATTTGAAATTCACTGCAAAAGAATAATATGAAAAACTAAAATCTTTCATTGATATCAGATGCCTAAGCTTTTTTGTAACAACTTCTTCTTTAGCTGAAACCTAACTTTATCTAACATTCTGTTTGCACGTCAATTTTATGTTTTATGACTAAAAATATAAAGTATAAGCGAATTACATATTAACAACATTTCAAACTATGATATCGATTGATAGAGCAACAATATTTACGTTTTTATCAGATGAAGAATTAACAGGCTATCACTATACTCAGATGATGATACAAGGAACCACGTGCGTGTTATAATCATCATCACGAGTCACGACTGTCATGTCACATTCATCATCTCTGTGTAATATGGTCGATGTTTTTCACTTTTCTTGGTAAAATACTGTGTGTGGACGTAAGTAAACCTTGCCCTCTTCTTTTCATTCGTTTTCAATGTATATTAGTTTAATGAACAACTGTTTTGGTCCAAGGCATGAATGATGCTTTTGATTTGAATCGATCATCAGTACTGACCACAAACTGTTTTTTCTCTGTAATTTTCTAAATCATTCCTTGAATTTTATATAATAAACATTTTAAACCATAAATGAATCAAAATCTTCCTATTACATACACTCTGTCACAAGTGATGCCTACATTTGCATGCACTCTTTGGGCCACTGTAATCATGAGCTCTCTACTATTATGTGGGTCCCCATTAAACTCTAGTTGGATAGTGAACATCATCAATGTCAGCATACCCGATTAAGAATTTGCTTCAATCATACACGTTCATCAAATCTGGTATCATCAACTAGATCTCACCGCTTGTAAGAAACCACATCATGTCTTAGCTGCTTTCAGGATATTGCATATGCGTACACGCTTCCTATCAAAAGAGTAAATCACATTTCAGAGTTTAGCAGTTATGTTTTCTGCGAATAATGTTTCTACTGGAATGGAACCAAAACAACTTACTTAGCCCGAGAATCAGAGCACCGTTTCCACCAAGAGGAACAAGATCCTGAATCTTTTCTGGAGAGAAAACTGTATGTGTAACTGCACCAAGATCCAAGCTATGTACAGGTCTATCCTCTCTTTTCTTGTTATCTTCATCTCCCTCTTTGGTGGTAGTTTCTTCATCAGAAATTGTCACTCTATGCATAGAATAAACTCCATCTGATATCCAAAAGCTTTTCGTTCCTGCAGTGACCAAAGACCGTTATGAAGAAAATTTCGATCTCGAATGTGTTATAAACAAGACCAAATATCCTTTAAAACCGCACAGACTCAGGGAGTATATTTTTACCAACAGAGATTTCAGGAGCAAGGGCTAGTTTCTGGACATCCATAAAGCGAGGCAACTGCTGCATATGACAAGCAAAGTTTGATCCGAGTGGATGACGACCAGAGACATGCAATACATGTATATACCCGGCAGAGTCCAAGATCAAGAACCTTTTAATAGACAATGCTTGGATAGATATCGCCCTAAGAGACATGACCAGGTATGTTTCTGATTTCAGATCAGCGCCAATAGCAGCAGCAGCATTTTTCTGAAACGACACGAAGCACATTCTTGTTTCAGAAGATGCAGCTTGTCTCTGTTTACTTAACATCCCTTTGTTTACTGCAAAGGTTAACAGACGAAATCAGGAGTATGAACAAGTGCAACCAAAAAAGTATTATCAAGAAGCAATAAACTCTCCCTAACCTACCAAGAATCAGCTCTTGAAAACTAACCTAATTGACCAATTTTTTACTCAATAAGGCAATCACATTTAAAGATGCAATTCAAATTCATGATCATTCCCATTATATATCCACCAAAAGAAGAACCATAATAAGATTGATCTTAAAATCCATAAAGCACCACAAGTAACTAACTCTATAGACTTACCATGAACAGCTTTCTTCTTATTCTTCTCTTCTATGTGCCCATTACGCAATCTCTTTCCTTGTAATCTGCCACCGTACTTCTTCTTTTTCACAATCTCCCTCAGATTTAAAACCCTAACTCCATTATCTTCCCCTAAAATCAACAAACCCGAGAATATTCCAATCGACCAAACAGGCCTAACACATTCAATCGTACCGCACCTTATCAGCTTCACAACCACTGGTTCATCATCTCCACAATTGCTGCCATCAGTCACAATCTTGACACCAAAGATGAATATTTTCGAGCTCGAAACCGAATACATTGCAAAGTAATTGGTCGAGCCAACGATCTTAACCGAGACTCCATGGCTTAAATTCAACAAAACCCCAACTTTATGATCGAATTCAACACCCTTTTGATCACAGATCACTTTGGTTCTCACAAAGCCTTTGTTTTTCCCTTCCCGTAGACCATAGAATCTGAGAAGAAGACGGGACCCACCACGATACGGCCCAGCGACGATAAAGAAGACACGTGGAGACGACTCGTTGCCGGAGTTAGGGTTTTGGGAGCGGAGGAGGAGAAACGAAGCGGAGGTGCAAGGAGAAGGGATTAGGGTTTGTGGGTATGAGAGTGATGGAGAAGAGAGAGGGGAGAGAGAATGGTAGAGGGAGATGGAGGTATCGGAGAGAGTAAGGGCGAGGGATGAGGAGATTGGTTCGTAGAGAATAGAAGAAACTTGCGGAGAAGAATGCGAGAGAGATGGGTTTGGGAGATTCAGCTTTGACGATCGGACAATCACCATTGTTGTTGTACTTGTCGTCGCTGTAATAACAACATATATAAAACTATTAACCGTTCTTTAATATAAACTCACTTGGGTCCATAAAAAAATAGATAACATAGCCCTAGGATTTAATTCAGCCTTATAGGGCCCAATATCCCATAATTGAAGGCCCGTTAAGCGTATATATATCTGTTTTTGGTTGCATCTAAAAAATACTGTGATACCAGTGATCTCATATTTTTCTTTTATCCATCACTACTCTCGTCTACTAAGTCAAAAGACTGAGAGTAATCAATAACGCGATTTAGTTATATATTGACTCCATAAAATACCACAATTACTACGAGATTTAGTCAAATAATTGCTAAAGGATACATTGAAAGACACTAAGGATAAAAATATGCATGGGTCAACGTATAAACAGTATACTATATGCATTAACTAATGTTTGTATGTGCAAGGAATATCTTGATTAGATTACTAGTTCCAAGATATTGGATGCTTCATTAGCAATAAGCCTATCAACATTAGTTCAAATGATTAGTAAACCAAAATTACGAAGTCGAAAGTGGTTCTTGATGCGTTGCACCGGACAAGTTTTTAATTACGGACAGTACTATCTTTTGAGTCATCCAAGACCAAGATACGGGTTAATGATTCTTAAGTGTGTTTAATTCAGCGTCAATTAATTAAGCCATATATAATTAATATGGTAAAATTATCATGAATAGTTTTAATGAAACTTAGCAGAGTATACGTAATCAAGGAGACAAGATAACGAAGGCTGTCTAGGTTATGCCGAACAGTAACCCTTAGCCACGCGAATTTCACGTGCAGTATGCTCCCCATAATTCTTCTAATTTTGCTGTTGTTTTGTTATTTTTTAGTTTTTTTCTATTTTTAGTTTGTATTTATCAGTTTATAAAAGACTGGATGAAAAGCGGGGAACAAGAACTGCGAAGAAAACACAAGTTCAAGACTTATGTCTTTTATTTCGAAGAATCAATTTTTCTTGTTTATTCGGAAATTTCTTACTTTTAAAGACGAGAGTATACGTTGATATAGAATATGTGTTATGTGTAAAGTGTGAACGAATGCTCTCTTTGATAAATAATTACGAAAATTGTCACTGTTTTTCCTTGCAAAAAGATTTCAATGGATTAGTTATGATAAGACATGGACTTACATATACGCATATATAGTTTTGGTAATGGTAATGTACATGAATATATATATATATATATATGTGTATATGCCTAGTTGAACATATAACCCTTTTTTCTTTTCTTTTTTACATCCATATACTATATAACATTGTTTACAAGTTCAAAATGTTCTGTTTTTAAAACATGGCAAAAGGAAAATCGGGATATAAATAGAAGGGGACACAAAACAATTTCCAAGAATGAGGCGCTAATAAAATATGTAGGATTTTATATTTTAACAGTTAATAAGTAAATTTATTTTTAATTATAATAAAAAGGGAGAGATTGAGTTATATGAATGGTTAAGTGGAAACTGTGTGAAGCAAGGGCCAGGTTCAAGTCACGGCTGATTTGGTGGTGGAACACGAGAAAAGACATGTGGGATTATGTTTTGGCCATAATTAATTAAATTTTTATCGAAGCTCACAATCACAACTTTCAAGTAATTTAAAACTTAATCTTGTTCCATTTATGTTAGGTTAGATGAAGTCTCATATACATAATATATGGCAGCTTTTAGCTATAAATTTTTCTTTGGTCTTAAGCTTTACGGAGTTTCGTAGATTAATGTTTTCTTAAGGTACTATTTTAATAATTTGTAAAGTTACATACTTGTTACAAAACCCAAAAGGTAAGTAGTTCAATATATTCGTGCTAATGGTTAGGAAATTAATACCACTTGTGATAGGCCTAACTTGTGCATTAATGCATTTTTACCACTATGATTGTAACGATAGATCAAACCGTTTAACAAAATTAAATAAATGAAACGATAGATCTCAGATCAATTCGGTTGTCAATTTTAGATATATATTTAATTTTAATTAAGCAGTTAGCGCTGAAATTTTTTAAAAAAAATTATCATAACTTAATTGTTTATATATAACCAACGTACATTACAAGTTAATTTATTTATATGTTTTTGCCAGCTATTTTAGTATAGATAAATTAACTAAAGGTTATATAAATTGTCGTCTTATCATTTGCGAGTAAAAATGACTCAAAGCATCCCCATTTTTTGGGATCTTTTCATTTCTTTTGAAGCAAAATGGTTCTAGCTTATACCAAGTTAGTCAATATTATGGAATAAAAAACAAAATACACAAAATATATATTTCTCTTTTTTTTCTTTTTTTTTTGCCGGCAAATATATATTTTTCTCTAATTAGATTACAAGAACTTTATATGACTTAGCTTTTTTATATGTTTTATAGTAACTATTCTCTTTTTTTTGTTTTTACAATTTCTATACTACTATTCTTATCAATTAAAATATTACTTTTTGTCACTTATTATTGTAGTGCATAAAAGAATATGTTATGCAACCAAATGGCCGACCAATGTGTATTGGTTGGTAGATTCTCACATTGTTATGTAAAGTTTGGTGACGTTATTCAACCATACAAATGATAAAAATTTGCTCGAACATTATTATCTTTATTATTTACATGGTTGATCAATTAATTATAAATTTCAGACTCCAATGGATATATATGATTATTTATTAAGATGTACAAGGCAGACAAATAACTTCTCCCTATAAAAAACTCATTCGAACAAGTATCTTCCCCATCAAATAACTTATCTTCCAAAGCTCTCCTCCTCCCTCTTCACAAAGTCGCACTCTATCTTTATCTAAATATTATAGAAGATCCTGCTTGGGAAGAATCTATAACAAGTTCTACATATAAAGTCTCACCATCATTTTAGTATTTACGGTTGAATCATTGTTATATCTACCAACGTTCTCCTAAGGACGCAAACGGATATGGAAAGCATCATGAACATGAAGAGAAAGGAGAAGAAATCACAAAGTAGAAGACTTGGGAAATATCTCAAAGAACAAAAGGGGAGGATTTACATCATTAGAAGATGTGTAATGATGCTCCTTTGTTCACGAGATTGATTCATTTATTCATTACTACGATACCCATACAAATATATATATATATATATATGGTGTATGTATGTGTATATTTATGTGTATGTGTGTTCAGTGGGATGAGAGTATGTCAAAGCTAAAGATCTAGCTTCTTTTGTTTTGTCTTGTCCGATCTGTAAATACATAGTGAAGTTGAGCAGTCATTAGTAATGAAGTTAGTAGATTAATTATTACTCGGTGCACATGACGAGTTTTACATGCATCTTCTTCATAAAATTAAATGACAAAAAATTAAAAGAAAATGTCAGTATTTATATCAAGAAATGACAAACTGTGAATGTCAAGTGTTCTACATTGTATTTCATGTCATAATATAAGTCGCATACAACGCACCAAAACTTTCAAGAAAAAAAAGAGACTACATTTACCTTTGATGGAATTTTAGCAATTTTGACTTTAGACTTTGTACAATTGATCGAATTTTCAAATTCGACATTCGAAATACTCGTTTTTTTCATGTATTTTTTGCTAGATCGGTCACCTAGACCACAAATGAGATCTATCAATAAACAAGAATAAAAGACGTGTAGTATTATCAATAAAACAACATGGAAAACTAGTAAAACTCAAATGTAATTAATCTCACTGTTTCTACTGCTTTGCAGAACCGCTGAGCACTAAAATATGGTTTGTCATCAATTCCTCGGAAAATTCAATGATTTGACCAATATGGTTTGGTTCTTCACCCAATATGGTATGAATTTTTCGAAGGGGTTGATGGCAAACCATATATTAATATTATCACGTACATATATATGACTTGAAATGCACATAGAACATCACTCTGGCTTCGTCTAATGAGATCGGCACATGTCCGAATCAGGTAGACTGCGTTTTCTTGATATGGTGACCATAGCGGAGAGCAGAGAAGTTGAGGAGACTAGCTAAATGGTTTTAGATGAGAAATTTGATGGGTTTTGAAAAAATTAATTAGTTTGGAGAAGAACTATAAATAAATAAAGTTAAGGAGATCCGTTGGAAGGGAAAGGAAATATATTCTCGAAATTTGCGGGATATTTGAGTTTCCATTTTTCAATTCTGATTAAATTAATAAATTTTTACCTTTGATCTCGCTTTATTTTCTATATATGTAAAGCATTTTTCAAAATTTGATTTCTTATTTTCCATTTTCAATTCTTCGAATTTCCTTGCATGATTAGACAAATCCAATAAACCGAAAGATATTTAGGAAATAACAATATTCTGTAAGATATTCGATAAAATCAATTCAAATTTTGGATATTGATACGGTTAAATTAAATACATTATTTCTACTACATCATATATTTGTTTAAATTATATTTTTCATGAATTTTAAGTTTGAAATGAATTTAATTATATTTTGTTCATACATTATCTCTGTATAATTGATAGCATGCCATGCAGCACAAAACAGACGACTTCCAAACAAATCCTTGTAATGTGGAATGTTATGAATTAAAATGTATAATAATTAGTAATTCAAAGTTTCAAACATATCCATCTTAGTGTAAAAATGTAAACTTTCACAAGTGAAAATAAGTGTTTTCTTGGATCCGAAACTTTGAAAATTTCTCTGGCCAGGCTTTTTAAACACAAAAACAAAAACAAAAACAAAAACAAAACATTTCATGAATTAAGCTTCGATTTGAGCGGGAGCGGGCAAAGGTTTTTCTAAAGAAGATGATGATATATCAGGTTTCATGGAACTGAAAAGCTCTAGAACTTGTGCATTGCGACGGATATAACTTGGGGACAGAGACAGCAAATCCTGAGCTTCACTATGCCTTGCAGACTTCAACATGGCTTCGAATATACGCACAACCATTAAATTAGATGGAAACTTCTTCGAACTCAAAGCCTTCAGAAATGCGAAAGCTTCTGCGCCTGTTCCACTATTTGATAAGTAATCTATGAACGGGTCCACGAAAGGAGGAAAACCATGATTTTTCATCATAGGTATAAGACTCAAAGCTTCTTCAAACCCACCATCTCTTGCTACCTTCTTCATCAATAGATTCCTCACCATTATTTTGTATGTACTGTGCCATGGTTTCAACTGATTTTGTTTCACTAGCTCGGTGAAAAGCTTGTACGCGTCTCTTGCCTTGAAACTGTTGCAATAAGCAAGTACCAACTTCTCAAATGCATAACCTGCATAAGAGACTCCTTCTTTGCCAATCATCTTCTTGAAACACTCTGAAGCTTCTTCGAGGTCTTTAGCATCACAATGCCCTTCAACTAAAGATGCCATTGCTTTGTCATCTAGATGATTTCCAGAGGCTTCCATGAAGTTCACAAGTTCATTGGCTTCATCTTTCTTGCCTTTACGACTAAGCCCTGATGCAATCACACTCTGCAGATCACCGCTAGGAAGATAGCCGCCTTCATTCATCGCTTTCAACACCTCATTGCTCTGTCCAAACCTATCAACGCTTCTCAAAGCCTTGAGGACATGTTGCAGCATAGAATCCGGCACAACATTGCCATTTCCGGTATAAGCTTTTATAGTTCTTGAGAACAAATCCATGTCCAATGTCTTGGCACTGACAATTTTCTTTAGCAGTAAACTGCAGCAGTGCGGCGTGGGTGTGTTGCTACCCGCCATTGCAAACTCGAACAATTCGACAGCTTCTTTAACCATTTTAGTCTGACAGAACCTTGCCGAAACCCTAACATAAGTCTCCATTTCCATCTCGTAACCAGCACTCCTAATTTCTTCAATAATGTGCTGAAACCTATCAAGAAACTTCTCTTTCCCCAAAACCCTGGCCATAGCGTTATAAGTCTTCTCATCATGCTTAAAGCTGCCAGACTCATCAATCCACCTAAAAAACAACAATGCTTTCCTCGGATCCACATCAAGTTTTTCCAATATCATCTTCACCAGATCGCTTTTAAACTCGAGTTTCAAATCCCTTAGCTGTTTCTCTACATCAGCACTCCACTGATCCTTCATCACAATCTTGCACACCCTATTACAAACCTTGTCCACTGAATTATCCATAGAACCTGAAGCGAAAAGCTCTTTAAGCTTCTCCAAATCACCTTCCAGACCATCTTTCTCAAATTTCTCACCCACTCTGTCCCTAACATTAGCTGATACACCATGCCCTTTCTTCTTCATAGCATCAACCAATTTCCAAAATTCATCAACAAGTCCATTAACACCTAGAATACGCAGCATCGTGTTATAGCTTTTGGATGAAAGTTTTCGAGGATAAGCCTCCAGAACCCATTGGAAAAACCTTCCCGCAACATCAGGGTTTGATTCAAGTGCCCTCAGAACTTTCAACGCTAATTCATGGCTAATCACAATATCATTCGCATCCAGTTCTTTCCTAATCTCATCAGTACCAATCAATCTGCTAAAAAGATCAATCACAACAGCCTCAGCAGAAGTTTTCTCTTCAACCGCAGGCTCAGATGAAAAGCTTCGGATAATAGAGCTCGTCAATGGTGGTGGCAACGCAACAAGACTCAGCCTTTGTTGCAACGCTCCAACACCAGAACGTTCATGGAGGAAAGAAGAGAAAGATCGGGTAGAATTGGAGATTACCTGAAACTTAGAGTAATGAGAAAGAAACGGACGATGAGACGAACGGTAGCTCCGAAAAAGTAGCAACCTCCATTGATACCTCATTCCTTATCTCAATCTTGGATACAAAAATACACTAGTGTTTTGCTTGCTCGCTCCCTCGATTTGAACAAAAAAATTTCGATTTTTACGAATTGAACCATGGAGCAGAGAGGAAAATGTTAGGGTTTTACAGAGGATTTAAAAAAAAAAATTCCGATTTAAAATCAGAACCTCTAAGCCAGAGGGAAGGTTCCATTAGAACTTTCTTTTTTTGCTTGTCTTTATTTAATTGATTGATCGATCTAATATTTTTTTTTCTTCTCGACGGTGAACCTCTCTTCTTTCATTTTTCGTCGATTTCATAGTCTTGACATTTTATTAACTAAAACAAGAAGGTTACATAAAACATCCAAAATGGAAGAAAAAGAAAAGCAGCAGGAATGAAATTAAAATCCCCGATTTTATTAAACACAAGTCGAAGAGGGGAATTAATTAGAAAAGAAGTTGAAGGTGGTTAGGCGCTCTTGTTCATGCCGGTCTTGTCCTTGACGACATCAGTAGCTCCTTGTGCCTTCTCCTTCATTTGTTGTCCCGCCTACCATTAGATATATATATATATATATATATTATTTGATTTTGCTCTCAATATTATTATAATTCTGCTAGAAACGAACAAAATAATTGAAAAAAATCGAACTGAACCTGTTGCATGGAGTCTTGAGCTGAGGCAGCAGCATCCTTGGCTTTGTCCATCATACCACTTGCCTTCTCCTATATCCATACATATTAATAGATCAAACCTTGTCTAAAGAGACGAATTTATAATCCGTATATAAGCATTTGCGGAAAATACACAATTTGGATGTAGATCTATTACAAATATATCAACATATTAATACGAAATGTATTACAGAAGATCATATACCTTAGTCTCGCCAGTGGCTTGACCGGCTTGGTAGCTCATGTTTTGCTTGTTGTCAGCCATTTTCTCTCTTTCTGGATTTGCTAAAACTTGATTCGATGGTTTTTTTTTTTAATAGATTATTGTGTTTGGTGATGAATGAAAGGATTGGAGTTTTGGGCCGGTATTTATAACCCAACTGGACATGCTTGGGAGCCTCCACGTGTTGAGGACACGAGGATTGTTCGAGAAAGTTGCCTTCGTCGGTGGCGAGTTTTAGCATCCACGTGTTGCTTAACCGTTTGACCAGGACATAAAAGGCTATTACGTACGTGGTTCTCTCGATTTCTGATCCCAAAGTGACTCCGTTTTTTTTACTTATGCTTTGTCTATTTGTAATTAGTCTTAACAGACTAGAGAGGAATGAATATTATTTCTACATACATTATTTTTTCTCACCCAAAATTATTCGAATAATTACAAACTAATAATACTCTAGTAAATATAGTTATTTTCAATTGTATTTTAAAATTTATAATTAAAAATAAACCAAAAATCTAGAAAATCAAATTTTTGAAAAAATAAATAAATAAAAAAACTAAAACATCAATTTTTTAGAAACGAAAATAGAAAGTATCTATTAATCTTACTTTATAGAGTCAGAGGGTCAGTCGTCATCCTTTCCGTTGAGTTATTATATTTAAAAGTAAAATTATCATAAAACTAAATTAGTCAAGTGATTGTGTATTCAAGTTGTTCTGTTGATCGTTGAAAAAAGAAGAAGAGTTGTTCTGTTGTTAAAAAGTCGTGATCATTTTCTCTTGGTCTACTTCCTCATTTTTGTTATATTATCCTCTTTCAGTACAATGAAATTACATATATCACACAACTAGTCATTGGGACGAAGATAAAAAATATAACACATCTTGTAGTGATTTGAAGTTAGTCTACAGCGTCGCTACATTATTATTCAAATCTCGTTTCCTTTTCCATATAACCTTAAAATAAAATTTGTAAAGATTCGCCAGAAACATAACTAATAATCATCATGAGCCAAGAAAATCAAAATAATAACATAAAAGTATCAAATAAATATAAAACCCAAATTCATAAAGCAGAAAAACAAACACACATGCTTGTGAAGGAGATAAACTCAACTTCAAAAGTCATTTATTCATTACAACTTATTAAAAGAAAAAAATAGTTATAAGATAGAATTCTGCTAGATTCCCTCGTCCTTCTCGTCCTCGCTGCTGCAGCTATTGTTGCTGCTCCAGTCACACTTCAAGGTAGATCTTGGCGACCCACAGTACTTGCCAAGCTTCTCAAACGTCTGGTACATCACTGTTCCACTCTCTTCTCCTAGAGACTCGAATGTCCTCTCTCTGCACCCATAGTCTTCCAAGTCTACACTGATCTCTGGCTTGTACGCGTTCACCCCAACGCTCGAGTGCACAGCTACAGAAAATTGCTTAGGCTCGAAGCAGGACAGAACCCTTGTCACCAGCTGGCTCAGGTTAATAGTGTTGAAGTCATAACCCACGGCTTCGAAGCTCGCATAGCTAAACCCATCTTCAGGGGTCACATGGATAGTGGAGATTGCATCTCCTTCAATAGAGTTCATAGAGTAGCCACAGGGCTCGAATTCAAAGTCGCAGATCTGTGAATTAGGTAGGATCTTTCTGATTCCAGAGTTGTCAGTCATTGATCCCGTCTTGTCAGCTTCATCCTTGTAGAAGACAGAAGCTTTCTCTCTGTCTAGACCAGTCATGCACATCTCGAGCGTGTAGACATTGTTATTGCAGTTGTTGGAGTCCTGGGCAGAGGCAGCGTAGACATGCCATTTCTTAGTCTCATCATCATTGCCCATCAAGTACGCTACGCTGTTCAAGCCCAGCTTAGCAAAGTGCCCATCAAGAACAGAGACTTCTTCAGAGAAGCTCCGGTGAGGAAAAGGCTGTCCTCCGGGGCAGAGGAAAGAGCCACGAGTGTACTTAACAGACTTGACACTCAGAGAGAGCTCACCAGCCAGCTTAAGAAGTGGTGGGATAGAGAGAAGGAGCTTCGTGGTACCGCAAGTCTTGATGATGACTTTGTAGGGGTAGACAAAGAAGCTGGACTCAGAGAGTACATAAGAGTCCAACTGATCGTTCGAGAGAGATGAAACGATCGTGCATGCAGCAGGTGTAAGAATTTCATCCAACTGGGACTTGGTCAGAGCACGTAGTCCCAATCCCTTGGAGTCTTGAAAGATGCTTGGCTCAAAGAAAGTTACCTCGAGCCGCTTCTCGTAACCTTCGAAACCGATTGCAGATAAGGCCATTTCGCCTTGTAGTGTGAGCGACAGGACTTGTAGTAGGAGGAGAGAACGATTGGATTCGGGAACCAGCAGAAACGGAGCTTTGGAAAAAGAAAATTATAAACTGGAAAGTATAGGAAGCTATAACTATATTAAGAAACTCGGTGCACGCTACAACTCAGGATGGCCTCTTCGCGCACTGCATCAAAAATAAATTAAAAACATGTGTTAAGAGACTTGATGACATGGATCAGCAAAGAAAAAACAAATGAATCTGAAGATTAAAAAGGAAACTTACGTTAGAGTAGACAGAAGATTTGAATTTCTTGATTCCACCGTTTGGACGAACGTCTTCAATGCTGTAACCGAGGGGAGCTTCGTAACATAAGGAACTACTACTGCTAGACTTCTTTTTACCACCTTCCGATTCCATCATAATATCATTCACGCTTTTCTGTTACCCATAAACAAATCAAAACAAGGGTTAGCTAAGATGATCACAGCAATGTTTATCACAAACATTTATTCAAGTTGAAAATTTCAATTGCAACCCTAGAATTATGAGCAAAATCCAACTTTTTTCCTGTGTGAAATTTCTTTCATTCAAAAAATTATTTCAGACGACACAAGATCATATAATTTCAATAGATCTATAAACTATGAACAAAGATTACCACTACTTTTTAAAACCAAAACCTAAGACGATTTGTGATTTTTGTATGTAACGCAACGTTCATCGAGACCTAAATTGATCGTTTCAGATATAAATCAATCAAAACATGCATATGGATAACGATATCGATCAGAATAATGAATCTACCTAGGAGGATTTTCGACTTCTTTATCACAATATGTTGTATATTTATTTGCTGATGAATAAATCGAAGAACGACGTCAATCGTGAGAGATACTTACAAATAGATAAAGATAGATCTAGATCGCGAACTATGAATTCCTTATTTCCAAATACCCCTTTTCCAGATATCAAACGAAACCCTCAAACCTGAAAATTGGGGAAAAAAAACCAGAATCCATCGATTAAATAACATTATCTTCAACGTAAACATCAATTACGAACAAGAAAAAATAAAGAGATAATGGAGAGAGCAGATCTACGAAAGAGAATTCATCGAGAGAAATAGAGAAAAGTAGATCTGTGATTCCAAGAAACTCACCAGATCGAGATGATTCAAGAAACCGAAAGACTATGAACAACAATTTCGAAAAGAGAAATAGAAAACCCTAATTTGAGAGAACGTTTATGATGATTTGGTAATGATGAAGCAATGAGATGCGTTCGTGAGGAGAAAACAAACGTAGAAAGAGTCCTTTATATAAAGACTAGGGTTATCCCCGCGGAAATTACGCTTTTACCCTTTAACCTTATAAAAGTTTTAGCTTTATTTCGCGTGAAGCACTCCTGAACCGTTGATTTTATTTTTATTTATTTCCAATTTGCCGTTCGGAGGTTTTACCCAAATTACCCTTACCTTTTTTACGTTGGAAACAGCAGGTGCGAGAATCACGATTCCTGACCGCAGAAAAATAGGAACAATTAACTTCATTATTTTAATTGTTTTTTCCTTTTCCACAAGCAGAACAATTTAATATTGGCATTTGTTTTTAAAATATATTTTTACATTATCTTAGGCGGAGGAAATTATAAACGGGATGGCCCGACACGCATTGTATTGACCAATTATAAAATGACACGTATAAAAATGCGTGTGACGATAGCTCGAGGCGAGCTGTCACGTAACGTGGGCCCAAAAGAATCAAATTCTATTTCTCATTTCTCAACTGCTTCCCTAACTTGGGCCTCCCGTGACTCATTCCTGACTCATGTCCCGCATTTGTCAAAACTAAACTAAAAATATATGTCTGTCAAAGTAAGTTAAGCCAATCGCTGTTGACTACTCTACAATTAATTCTTCCAAACCAAAATCTTATTGGACTAATAATTAAATCAGCCTCTATACTAAAGGTTTAAAAATTCAGATTGTCTTCTTAAATCTACTACTACTTGTGCAATTCCGTAATAAACACACTTTTTAGCTTATTCAGAATACTAAAAATATATATATATTTTTTTTTCCCTTTCAGACTAATGAGATTTTTCTAGGAACAACAAGTCTCTATCTACACATAGCTGGAGTAGCATGCCTTCTTTACCCAGAAATTTCTTAAAAGAATCAGAGAGTTTCTGATAAGAAATTCCCCAACTTGACAAAATATGATGATAAAAGAATATATTCCAACAAAGAAAAGATAAGGATGAGAAAAGAATCCGAATCCAAGCAAGCGTCTGGTTCAAGTTATTGCCAACCGGTGGTTCTCCTACGGTTGAACCGGTTTGGCATTAGTCTTCTCATAGTCCACTTTCAGTTCTTCCAAACGCTTTGATACCTGGGATGAACAAAACATTAATGCCACAATTGTTAATTCACTCAAGAAAACTAGTAAGAGTTTTTTTCAAGAATTAACAACATCAATGACTCAATTGTTCACCGTAAGTAAAGATTAAATTATCCATCAAGTTAATCATGTCCATATCGTGAATCTGCTGATTCTTTCATATCTCTCCCGAGTTATCATAGAAATTTAACCACAACATTAAGGAGAAAGCTTTCACTTTTCAGAAGAGAAATAGAACCTTTATAGAGTAAGCCAATGGAAGCAAGGTATCCGGATTCATTGCATCTTCCGGGAAAATTTTCAGAGCATGTATTAATTTTTCAAACGGTAGTTTTACCTGCAGAGTTAATAGGATACAATTTTTTTTTTTAATGCTTGGTTTTGTGAAATTAACTTATAGCTCGTAGAAAAATCTCACTCACCAAATCATCTTGGCAGTACTTCAACAATGCTAAGCCGACTTTGAACACGATCTTAACACCCTTATGAAACAATGACCAAAGAAAATAACAGAATAAGACTTTGATTACAACGAATATTGAAAGAAACTTTAAAGATGTGAATTTAGTTACCTCGGAGAGAAACACATCCCATATCCGTAGAGCCAAAGGAAAAGGAAATGAATAAGAGAAGACGGTGATGAACCATTGACTTGCATACATACTCGGATTGATCATTTCTTGAGTAAAATGTTCTCCAAGCTTTGGAATTAGCTCCTTTACCAAGCTTTCTAACTGAAACAGGTATTGCTGTACAAGAGGAAGCCCTGCCTACATTACACACAAACAGTGATTCTTAGATGATCCATTCCTATATATTCTATTACTCTAAGATTAGATTATCGATTACTAGTAAACATACTTAAATCAACAAAACTATCATAATTTCAGTGAAAAACATCTTAAAGCATCTCTTTATCTAACAAGTAAGAATCGATGAAATAAATAAAAATGGCATTGCGCCTCTACTGCAGCAATATCTTCTTGTTTAAGGGTAAGTAGAGATAATTAAAAGACTCACATGATACAGTCCTTCCATTGGAGCATGAACAGCTCCTTTTAGTAATGCAACTAATAACCAGAACGCGTCTTCTTCGCTCATATAGAGAAGTAACAAACCAGCTATAAACCCCATCCCCTGCAGGTATTAGAACAATGAATATTAGTACCATACTAAAAGAAAACTGAGATAAAAGGGAAATATCTGGAGGATAGACCTGAACATATCCAACATCTCTGTCATAAACTGAGTACGCCTTAAGGACATTGTATAAAGATCTTTGCCCAGGTCCATGTCTCTTCTGAAAGAAAACATGGGATGGGAAAGTACGGGATATGTCTCGAATGATATCAAGTTCTGATGCTGATGTTTCATAAATCACCAATTGCTGCAAAGCATAGGAAAATCGATAGATTATCAACAAAATATATGACTCATAGAGCAAACAATATAAGAGATATAAATGGTGAAAGTACCTCATAAACACCAGGATTCATAAGCAAAAGGTCTCGACTTCCTGAGATTAGCTGCCAAACAAGACCTCTTAAGCAATCTGGGATTCCTTTTCGTATACGCCTTTTGACAACATTAGGTTTTCTCCTAACATAATGCTTCCAATCACTACCTCCAACCCCAATCATCTTCCTCCATTTTCTCACTTTTCTCTCTTCTCTATAGCCAACAACAAAAGGAAACACTCTCATTCTTATCTTCCTCTCTCTCTGAAAAACTCTTAATACAATTGTTCCTCAGGACATACCTGTCATGGTCAATGGCTGATGATGATCTTGCCTTGCTGAAACGCTCAGGCGAATTGCCATGTTCTTGCTTGAGAAACCCGAATCTATCCACCGGGACATGAGGAGTGACTGGTCCTGATTCACTCTCATTTTCTGTTCTTTTTCTACTCATTCTACTAACCTGAAGAGGCTCCTAGCATTGGTTTTATATAACTTTCAGTCTTCTTCTTCTTCGCAATTTTGTGATCAAGCTTGAGTTTTTTAGACAACTGTGAAAACGTTCCAAAACCTGAAATTAAGACTCACCTACGTTTAGTCAGATCAAAAGATTCGTATCGATGAAATAAGACGAACCAAGGAGTTAAACCATCAATTTCTGGATTTTTTCGAGATCAGAATTCGATGAATTTTGAAGATGGAATTGAAAAATAACGAAAAGGAAGAAACAACAGCGTTGGAAATCACATCAGAAACTCATACACGTATTAGGTGAAGAACCAGATGTATCAAATCTTTGAATTTTTCATCCGCGAGAAAGTGATCTTCTTCTTTCTTTTTTTTTCTCCCCCGAGAAGAAGAAAAAAAATCAGAGTGAAACTAGCACGAAACGACGCCGTCAAGTATAGTATTATTTAATCCCTTTTTTTTTTTTTT
>VBRH01000056.1:119697-146735 GCA_014578085.1 Cardamine resedifolia | reverse complement strand
TTTTTTTTTTTTTTTAAGGATTGAGGGAGGGATTGATATAATGATATCATGATAGTGATGATGATGTTTTATAGATGTAAAGACATATAAACAGCTAATCATAACTAAGTTTACGCATAATGTATTATATGGAATTTATTAATCTCTGTTCAGTTAGCTTATAAGATGGAGATTGTACAGGAGAAATGACATTATACTAATGTCAATTCAGAAAATTTAAGTAATTAATTATAGCTTGAGTTTGAGACTTTTTGAAAAAAAAATATAATAGCCTATGATTTATTTTGGTTTGATTTGAAAAATTAGATTAGTTGGTTGGTTCCATAACAATTTGAAGAAATGTTAATTGATGAACACGGCAGTTGTCTCGACCCATGCCAGTGTTGTGAATTTATATAAGTAAGATTTTGGGCTAATAAGCCTATAATTAAAGTCAATACAAATAATTCTTTTGGCGTGTGTGTATATAAAGATCTGATACAAATATATTTTGTTTTTAAAAGTCCACAAATAAACTGGCTCACCAAAACGTCGTCGCTCGCTCTGACAAGTAGTATAGTATAGGAGAAGTGGACCGAAGTAAGAAAACCCATAAAAAAAAAAAAGTCGAAATCGAATCTCTCTCTGCACTTCTCCGGCAATCGCATCGATGGCGGAAGGCGGCGAAGATCCACAGCGGTTGAAGAAGATAGCGGCGGCAGCCTACGACTACGAAAACGACGCTCGATGGGCGGATTACTGGTCCAACATCCTCATCCCTCCTCACATGGCTTCTCGTCCGGAGGTCGTCGAGCATTTCAAGCGCAAGTTCTACCAACGCTACATGGTCCGTTACTATCTTCCCTCTTCAATTTGCTTATCTATTCTTCACTACTTCGAGTTTTGAGTTTGTTTAGGGATTTTGTATGAACTTTGAATCTTAGGTCTTACAAGTGTGTTTTGTTGATTTTACGATTGGGGAGTTTTGATCTTCTTTCTGCTAATTTGCTTAGTCCTTAGGTTCGATTGAAAAAACTTTGCTAACTTTGTTGATTCCATATTCGTTGTTCATATTTGCTTTGAAAGATTTCCAAACGTATTGGTCTGGTTTCATTATGAGTGCTTATACTGCCATGGCGTTTTTTTTTTGTTTTTGTAGGATCCTGATCTTGTTGTTGAGCCTATGTCAACTTCAGCTTCGTCTTCGCAATCTGCCAGGCCATCTGCTACATCTGCATCTTCAACGGCATCTTCTAATGCAAATGAACAAGTTCGTTCACGTAACTCAGGTCAACTTTCTTTCTTTTTTCTGACCATAGTCAATTATGTGATAAGCGTTCTTCTTACTAGTTACTACCAAAAACTGACTTAATTATGTGCCTCAGGATCGGTTCCTCGAACCTCTGGGCCATCTGCTACAACAGGTGCAAACCCAAGTTCAGTGCGCTGGGATCAGCAGACAATTCAGTTTTCAGTCAATGCTTGGGTAAGATTATGTTTTCCAGTTGCAGTTTCTTCTTCTTGTTGCACATGTTAACATATTTTATTCCAAGTGCTTGTTTCTTCATATTTATTTGTTGAACAACTGCAGACTTAGAGTTTCTGATCGATTTTACCTTCTTTACTTTACCTTACTACTTTGTCGTTGTCTTTATGTTCTCCTGTCTTGCTGAATGTTTGTGGTGTACTCATATCATATCTTTGGGAGACTAATTCTTTTTGTCTGGCATACTTTACCTTACTATTCCCCCTTTCATGTCTTAGAATATTTTTCATCTTTTGCAGGTTTTTGTTATAGCTGTGCTGGCAGTGCTACCTCTAGTACCAAAGAGCCTCTCAAATAGGGCTTACCGTCTATCTTTTATGGGAACTGCGTGCTCTTCTCTATATTCCTTATACTCCTTATATGGGGTAAGCCATGTGATCTCTCGTTTTTTCTCTCTAGGAATCATGCAACACGAAATTTCGTTTCGTATGATTTCCTATTTTGCTACCTGCAGAGGCCAAGGGCATGGAATATGCAAGGGCTGCAAGTTTATTTTCAATCAATCGTGGCAGCAAAGGATTTCATCTATTTCATCTACTGCCTTACATTTGTCACTTCGCATCTCTCTCTCAAGTGTAAGAATTGATTGAAAACTCGTTGTGAATTACTTCCAGTTACATACATTCTTATGACTAGTCTCCTTATCAATTTGTTGCAGTTGCTTTGATTCCCATCTTGTGTCGGGCACTTGAACAAGTAGCCAAGTTCTTGAGGCGTAACTTTGCTCGGTCCACCATATACAGGTAGTTGCAGCCAGCTGATTATCGGGTTTGAATGTGTGGATTTGTACTGATGCTTATCTCTTTCTCTGTGTCTTGTTTTATAATGGTTATCAGAAAATACTTGGAAGACCCTTGTGTGTGGGTGGAGTCAAATACAACTACCCTCAACATCCTGTCATCGCAGGCTGAGATAGCCATTGGCTTCCTTTTGATTATCTCTCTGCTCTCGTACGCTCTTTCATCCTTTTAGAAGTGATAATAGTTTATTCGCACGGAATTTCTATCTTTGAAGTGAATTGAGTTCATATTTGAAAATTATGAGTGCTATGGTTTGAAGGAAAACACCCAGCTTTGCATTTACTGGCTTCACTCATCTGATCAAAAATTTTATTTTAATTACTGTAGATGGCAACGCAACATTATACAGACATTCATGTACTGGCAGGTACGTCTGTCTATTCAAAAGTTCTTTTTTTGCTCTACTTTGGTTTGAGTCATCATTTCGCTCTATTATCTCAACATCTCCAAGTAGAACATATAGGAACCACCGTATTCATAAAAACATTAATTGGTTGCTTAGACGAGGATGATCTTCGTTATTGAGACTAAATTGTTATATGAGCTAGAACATTAGTTTAGTAATGAGAAAGTGTGGTTTGATCCGTTCCTTGTAAAACTTGCGTTTGTGTCATGAGAAACCGTGAAGTTGAAAACCCTGTTGATCATTCTGTCTATATGAACAAAGATGGATATAGTTTTCAGGATTGTTGGGTTGATCTTGAGAATTGTTCTCATGAAGTGAGTTTTGTTGTTTTGGTGGCAGCTATTGAAGCTGATGTATCAAGCACCGGTAACAGCAGGTTACCACCAGAGTACGTGGAGCAGAATTGGGATGACGGTGAATCCGATGATCCAACGTTACGCTCCTTTCTTGAATACTCCGGTTAGTGCTGTTCAGAGATGGTGGTTTAGGTGATGAGAACAAAGAAAATGCTGAGGTGACTTTTGAAAGCCCTTCAAAAACCAAAATATTTTAGCTATCAACAATCTATCTTTCATTTCATCTTCAACGTCAAGTAGATTCTTTTAACGTTTTGTTTGGTTATCCCTGAAATAAAAATCTCTTATTGCTAAAGTATTCGACTTTCTTTTGGTTTCTAATTTAGGGATATGTATAAGATTTTATAAATTTTGATTACACGAGTGATTAGATAACTTTCCTCCAAAATCAAAATCAAAATCATCTTGCCCTATAACATCGGGTTCATTGTGTAAGCCACATTTAACGTTTAAACAATCCAAGATATTAAAAAAAAATTTGGTGCTATTTATAGAAATTATATAATAGTTGATTGGTTGTGAGTGTTTTTGCTCGGGGAAAAAAAAAAAGAAATCCGAGATATTGTATTTGGAGAAGAAAAAAATAAAAGTAATTGGATAACCCAATTTTAGGAAGAAGAGATCTCAATTGATTCAGTTTCCCTTGGTTGGGGCGCGTTCCACAGCTAAAGTCACCGAACGCGTTCCAAACTGTGGGACCCGCAACACCACGTGGCGTCTACGCAGAACCATGCGAAGTTACAAGTGTTGAGACATCAAACACAAATGATTACCAATAGCGTTTACGTTAACTCCTAGCGGTTACTATATTTAACGTTCGAACACAATTAATTATTTGAATCACAATTATTTATTTGAATCACAATTATCATCAGTCATCAGGATCATCATTAATCAATAGACGATAATAAACTCAGATACTTGGTTAAAACGTTAAATAAAAAAAATAAAAAAAAATTGATATATGTTATAAGATATGAAATAATTTATATATGTATAATATTAATAGAGAAAATTTAGTACCCTTAAAATTATTGGAATACTTGAGAGAATGAGAGAATGATATTTGATCACTCTTCTTATAGAATTTATGAGATTATTATGTGAATGTTACAATGAACTTGATGGTTTATATATAGATGAAAAAGCATGAATGAATAGTAATGGTGGTCTCCGTATGAATGATTTATACCATTCATATCTTAGTGGAATGTAGAAATGATTTACATCATTATTTTTAAGTGGAATGTGGTAGTTGAATGCGTTTTGTTTTATTTTCATAACAATATACATTAATGACTGGTAAGGAAATAATTGTGAAGAAAAGAGGAAGAAACGACGCCGTTTTAGTTTAAATCTCTCCTCCTTGCACATGAGTGGAAAAAGCTTTTCAAATATTTGAAACAAAGAACCCACAAATAATAAAAGCCAAGAGAAAAGAAAATTCGAGATCCAATATTTCTCCGGCTAATTTCACGGCGGAGATGCAGTCGTTTGCGGAGATTCAGCTTCCAGACCGATGCTATTCCATGTCTTCAACAGCGTCGGAGATAAAAGACGACGAAATGGCGCTGCTTCACGCGTCCAACAGGTTATATTCACCAGAACAGGTTCGTCGAAGAGGCTCCGGGAAGTCTTCTCCGGAAGGTTCGCCAAGAATATACCGGCAGCAGGCGTTCGGTCGGGATATAGGCCATGCAGCGGCGGAGACGTATTTGATTACTCGACTTAGTTTCAACCTTCTTGGATATCTCGGGTACTCATTTCGAAAGTTTCAACCTTGTGGCATTGTATCGTTAATTTGTTCTTTATGTAAGATTGTAACTTGCTCGAGAGGGAATCAAAGGAACTTGAAATTCTCTCTTGTTAAAGAGTTAATGTTTGTCCTCAATTATTTTGGATGTAAGAAAAGTTTTATTTAATTGTTATAAGTTTTGTTCAGGGTAGGTTACCGGTGGATCACAAGATTACTTGCTCTTGCTTGTTATGCAATGCTCCTCATGCCTGGATTTCTTCAAGGTTATCTATCTTCTTAATTTGCTCTCATTTATATAGATTGGAAGGTTTTGCCAATTTAAAAGCTTGCTTTTACTTTTCTTCTTCTGCAGTTGCATATTTTTATTTTTTCTCATCTCAAGTCAAAAGGAGTATAGTTTATGGAGATCAACCAAGGAATAGGTCTGTGTGAGTCTCTTGAACGATCCTATACAATCATGTCACAAATGATTTTGACTTTATTAGATGTGATCAATTCTTTGGCAGGCTGGATTTGTACATACCACCAACGAGTGATGGCCTAAAGCCGGTTGTAGTTTTCGTGACTGGTGGAGCTTGGATTATCGGGTAACCAATAAAATGGAGTTGCCACATTCATCTCTATTTGGAATGTTTTATACTTTCTATGCATGTTGTTAGTTACTGGTATAGTAAAGTGACACCCATAGTTACCTTTTAGGTACAAAGCATGGGGTTCTCTCTTGGGATTGCAGCTAGCAGAAAGGGATATCATTGTGGCATGTCTAGATTACAGGTAACATTTTTAGGATTTTTAGTATAACATTATTAACAATATATAAATAACCAAAGCAATCCCCTGTCTTTGGTCCAGAAACTTCCCTCAAGGAACAATTAGTGATATGGTAAGTGATGCTGCTCAAGGAATCTCATTTGTCTGCAATAACATCTCTAAATTTGGAGGTGATCCTAACAGGTTGGTTGGTATGCATCAACTTGGTTTATGTTCAGTTTTCTCACTCTCATGGCCTCAAGTGATTGAAACATGTCTGCTTGTTTGTGTAGAATCTATTTGATGGGGCAATCAGCTGGTGCACATATCTCTTCTTGTGCTCTCTTCCAACAAGCTATTAAAGAATCAAGAGGGGAGAGCATCTCATGGAGTGTGTCTCAGATCAAAGCTTACTTCGGTTTATCTGGAGGGTAATAATTACTAACTTTTTCAAATGTGTTTTATCTCGGATGCAGTAATCTATTCATTTGCAATCTTGAACAGCTACAATCTCTTCAATCTGGTTGAACACTTCCATAACCGGGGCCTGTATCGTTCAATTTTCCTAAGGTAAACCATCTGATTCTGATCAATTATATATGTCTTTTCTAACCTGCAATAAAAAAGAAACCATTAGTTGTACACTAACATTACTTGCAGCATAATGGAAGGAGAAGAGTCCTTCGAACAATTCTCTCCCGAAGTAAGATTGAAAAACCCGAGTGTAAGAAAAGCCGCATCTCTCTTGCCTCATATTATACTCTTCCATGGATCCGCAGATGATTCCATTCCACCTGAAGCAAGGTTAGTTAGATCACTCTCCAAGTCACAGTCATATCATCTTCTTAAATCAGACAAGTGTTCTTTCTTTTGCAGCAAAACTTTTACAGATTCTCTTCGTGCTGTTGAAGTGAAAGCAGAGCTAGTTATGTACAAGGGTAAAACTCATACGGATCTATTTCTTCAGGTAAGCAATATAAACTAGCATTTAAAGATCCATATACTTACATAGCTTAATGTTGTGTTAACACATTATATAACTAAGTAATGGGATCATCACAATTTGCATTGCAAGGATCCTCTGAGAGGCGGTAAAGACGAGCTATTTGATCATATTGTCTCCATGATACATGCTGATGACAGTGACGCATTGAAAAACGATGCGGTTGCACCACCGAGAAAACGACTTGTTCCAGAATTCTTGCTAGAACTGGCTGGCAAGGTCAGCCCTTTTTGAACAGGAAATGCTAATCTTCCATACAGTTCTTCATTTTAAATTTATTTGTTGTTGTAATTATGTGTTTTTCTTCTTCTTCTTCTTCCATTTGTATTTATATTCCCATTTGTAGCAACTTTCACATGTCGATATAATTGAAGTGTAAGTCTCTTTTTTTCATCAGTAAATGCATAGAGCACATAATAATGAAGAAACTCCAAGAACTAAGTGGTTCCTAGCTATTAGCACAAACAAAATCATCATCTACATTGCAGGAAAGTGAGTTATAGATACAGATGCTTTCAAAGAAGCTTTTGTGATTCAATTTTTTTTTTAACAGGACTCCTACCACACCTGAAGAACACACATTAAGCCGGTAGCAACCTAACAATGAGGTCCCCATTGTATTCTCCATTATAAGTTAAAAAAAAAAACTTTAACAACTTACACGACCCTTTCAATTTGCTCGGCAATATGCTTGTGAAGTCTCATGGTTTTACTTCTCATGGGCTCTATCATCTTCTCTGTCTCCTCAACTATCTGTTTTGGCAGTTGAACCTCCATGAAATCAAACCATTCTCCTAGTGTCATTTTCCCCAAATCTACCTTTACTCTCTCTACATTCTTATTACGTGATCCCTGCTCCGCATTTTCTTCATCACATCCATCATCTGATCCAGCTTCCTCGACCTCGTACTCAATTGTATCTTGTAAGTTCTCTGTCTGTCCATCTTCTCTAACAGTACAGCTCGGGTCATCTTCTCCTAATATGCTCTTCTTCCGCAACTCAATCTCCACCTGCTCTGCCCTCTTAGATCCATCACCATCTAGTGTCGCAATTTCAGCCTCCTTGACCTTACACTCTTGATCCTTGTCACTACATTCTTCTTCAATTTCTTGTAAATTCTCTGTCTCTCCATCTTCTCTAACACTACAGTTCAGGTCCTGTTCTCCTATTGTGCTCTTCCTTAATTCGACCTCAACCTGATCTACTCTCTTAGATCCATCATAACCCTCTGTCTCATCTTCTTTGTCACCACTTCTTCCAATGAAACCTTTCTGAGCTTCATTATCTTTATCTTCTTCAACATGACAGTTCTTCAAAGCCTCTTCTCCGGCATCATCATTTTCATTTTCAGCTTCCATCTCCACAACGCTCTTGGAGAGCTCCTGCTCCATTTTCTTCCTCGTAGCGCGGGTTTTCCGAGCTTGGTTCAGGACCATCTCCAAATCCAGAAAAGAATCTCCACCAATTTCAGTCTTCTTGCTTCTGGTAGCTCTTGAAGTTCTCCTCTCATCTTTCTCCTCTAAAACAGTAACCTCACACTTAACATTCTCCAATCCCAAAGATGCATTTTCAATCTGATTGCTCCTTGTCGCTCTCTTCCTGTCTGGGATTTCAACTCCCTTTGGGGTATCCTCAACTTCCAATTTAATCGAATTCAAATCCAATTTCTGGAAACTCTCAGTGTTCTTAACTCTCCGAACCCTAGAGTTTACCTTTTTCTCCTCCGGAACTTCTTCTTCCTTGCTAATTGCACTAATTTCCTTCTTCCGGAGCCTCCCAACCCTAGAATTGACCTTTTTCTCATTTTCCACCTCCACCTCCAATTCCTTTTCTTTATCGGCGATATCTTCCTCATTTCTTTTTCTCGAAGCCCTAGTTCTCTTCGGCAGTTCATGCTCTCCACCGTTCTCTTTGCTGCTCGCGTTGTCTTGCTTCGGCGGTCTACCCCTACGCTTTGGTTTCTCCTGAACCGATTCAACAGGATCCGGAACAGTAAGAAGTTTGTTATTCCTCCTTGGCCTGGGCGGAAGCTTAGGCTCTTGCGCCTGAACATCACTCACAAAGTTCACCACAATGGAAGTGTACTCACCAAGCTTGATTGTATCTCCATGGCGAAGATTGACGGGAGTATCTGGGTCGACAGTGACCGTGTTTAAAATGGTGCCGTTGGAAGATCCTAGGTCGTGGATTAGCCAATTCTCAGAATCGGACACAATCCGGAGGTGCTTGGTAGAGATTCCGGCGTCTTTGATGGCGATTTCGTTACCACGAACGATTCGGCCAATCCGAATAGTGGATCCGGGTTTATACTCCAGAGAATCGCCAGCTCTTGGACCCTGAGTGAACTCGAGCTTCAGCAATGGCGGAATCATCGTCTCGGAGAAGCTTTGCTTTGATCCCAAATTCAATTTTGAATTTTCCGTTTATGTCGAAACGGTGCTGAAAACACAGAAACCCTTTCAAGCCCAATGGGCTTTTTATTTATATGAATATTGTACGATTCAATCCATAAGTTACCAGAATATGACTTCTTGTAATAGCCCATCAGGCTTTGTAACTTGTGTGGCTCATCATGAGCATCCTAATCTCTTCCAGAGCTAACCCGAGCTGGTCTTGTAAAAGATCCGCTACAGAGCGAATCCGTAGGCTTACTTGTCATATTCCCATTGGTCCCTATAGATACACCACTTTGCCATGTCAGCTTTTTTTCTCTATCCACCTTCTACAGAACAGCCTTTAAAGTTTAAAACTTGTAATATGGGTTTCACTTTTACCGTCTTTGAGAGTTTGTCTACTCTTTGTCTTAAACTTGATTAGAAAAGTTTTCATCTTCGGCAAAAACTAAAATACCAAAAGGATAGTCGTGAACCAAATTAGAACAAGTAACAGCAGTAGACATTTCTGAGAATCTTATCCACGTCAGCGAAAGCTACAAATGAAGAGATGTTATCACTGACAGAAGAACACTTGGTGTAGATTTGTTCTCCTCTGTTAAGGACATAAGAAAAAGACTTTTTTTTGATGATTTAAATGAATGCTTCTTCAAAACTCAGACAGCCACAAGATGATCCAACCACTTTTAACGACCACTAAATCTGCTCCACGTGTCCATCTCCATAGATTATATCTTTCCCCTCCTCACTAACAGAATTATTATTATAGACTCTCATTAGCCTTCTCTCCTTTCTCTGATTACAACAATCTCTCCCTTTTGCCAATAATCAAAAACTTAAAACTTTACTATTATGTTGAAAGAAGAGAGCAACGAGAGTGGTACTTGGGCACGAGCTTGTGACACATGTCGATCAGCCGCATGCACCGTCTACTGTGAAGCTGACTCTGCCTACTTGTGCACCACCTGTGATGCTCGTGTTCACGCTGCCAATCGTCTTGCTTCCCGCCATGAACGTGTTCGTGTCTGTCAGTCATGTGAGGCTGCCCCAGCTGCTTTTTTGTGTAAAGCTGACGCTGCGTCTCTTTGCACAGCTTGTGATGCAGAGATTCATTCCGCAAACCCACTAGCTAGACGTCATCAACGAGTTCCGATTCTGCCAATATCTTCAAACTCTTGCACCTCCATGACCCCTAGAGAGACTGATGCAGAGAACGATGAAGATGATCGAGAGGTGGCTTCGTGGTTGCTGCCAAATCCAGGGAAAAACAGCGGCGACAACGTTAATCAGAACAATGGGTTCGTGTTTGGTGTTGAGTATCTTGATCTTGTGGATTACAGCTCTAGCATGGACAACCAATTCGAAGATCATCAGTATAGTCAATACCAGAGGAGCTTTGGTGGAGATGGAGTTGTGCCACTTCAAGTTGAAGAATCAACAAGTCACCTTCAACAAACCCAACACAACTTTCAGTTAGGTATCAACTATGGCTTCTCCTCAGGAGCTCACAACAACAACAACAACTTCAATGGTTCCTCAAAGGACCTAAACCATAACGTAAGCTTTCCCTTATTCATCGACTCTTTAGTCCTCTCTTACCTCGGAGGTTTGAATATGTCTTTGTTTCTGTCATTAGGTATCCGTTTCATCATTGGACGTCAGTGTTGTGCCAGAGTCAACAGCAAGTGACATAACAGTCCAACATCCAAGAACGCCTAAAGAGACGATAGAACAACTATCTGGTCCTCCTACTCAGATGGTGCAGCAGCTTACTCCAATGGAGAGGGAGGCTAGAGTCCTCAGATACAGAGAGAAGAAGAAGACAAGGAAATTTGACAAGACCATAAGGTATGCTTCAAGAAAGGCATATGCAGAGATAAGACCAAGGATCAAGGGACGATTTGCTAAGAGAATAGAGATTGGAGCTGAGGCAGAACAACTCTTCTCGTCATCGCTAATGTCTGATTCTGGATATGGAATTGTTCCTTCCTTCTGAACTACTAGCTATGGTGAAAAAAGATGAACTAGATTGTATGCTGTAAATTACTTTTAGTTTGTATTTCTACAAGTTATTATTACGCATATGGATCCATAGTTTTGTGAATTGTGTCTAATTATTAATGAGTTAATCAGATATGTTCTAGCAACACCTCTCTTACATTATTGAAATCTTATCTTGTGGAACAGTGCCTATCAGTGTAATTGAATTGGTGCCACATGAAAGAGATATGCATCACTATGAAACAAACACCTTTTGATTATTTTGTGGCAATCGAATCTTTCGTTTCTTGACACTTTCCAGATCATTTGAACACGACAATTCTACTTATGCCAACTCATATCCTGAGGAAGAATCTTCCAAAAAAAAAAACATGACTTGTAAATTAAACAATCAGACTGATAAGTGATAACATAGAACAACTTCGTCCACATAAGCTTGAGAAAATCCAAAAACCAACATGCAAATCAACATTAATTGGTAATTTTGTGCTAATATTGGGAATCATTCTTTAAGTTATTCAGCCAAGTGGGAGTAACTGAGTAAGGTCGTGAAGAAACCGAGAAGTAGGCTATTGTGAATGATTTACATCAAAGCATATTCTTTCTCTTGGCCGGCACCGAATATACAGCAGCTACTAGCATCGGATGTTGATGTCTATGCGAATTACAAGTAAACAAAGATTCTCAAATCTTTTTCTCTTTACCTTTTAGAATAAAGGACTCTACTTTCTCACTTTTTATGGTATGTGCTGACAGTAAAGAATGATAGGGCAACGAGAAAGAAAACACACTTTGATGTTTAAGCTGATTTGTCTTTTATTTACCACTCAAAAACATTGCAAAAAAGTACTGTATTAGTGAATTTTTTTATCAGAGACCTCAAAACAGTGACTAGTTACCAAAATAAAGAGCTTATATCACAGCTAATGTTTAACTTTGAATTCCTGCAGTAAGTTAGGGTAAAAATGTTTAATTTATAATAGTAAGACAAATTATAAAACTCTGCATCGTATACAGCTTTCCTATAACATCATAAGATTTTTATCAAAGTGAGTGATAGTCTTAAGTGCAATCATAGAAAACCGTCTGACATATAAGAAGTATCAATAAGAAGTAATTGAGTGTTAATACATAGTAATGGGCTCAAGACCTCACGTGAAGGTGCATAAAGTGATGACCCTTTCCAAAAAGGTTGCTGCAGTTTTTCAGAGATCTAATCAACTTAAGGCCATAAAGTTGAGAAGGGATGCTAAAAGCGTTTAAAAAGCAAACTCTCTTTTCATCAGTACATGTACATGCATAGAGCTTAAGCAAGCCACATGAATTTTCCCACTAGATCCAAAAGCGTCCAACTGGAGCTACTTTCCAGATTATCATCAGAGTATTGTGGCAGTTGCATATTTACATAATAATGGCAATGTCCAGCAAACAAACTCCAAGTAAAAATAATCATGATGTAGATTGCACAAAGTGAGTTATAGAGTGACAATTAACAAAAACATGTGCCATAAAAATCTCATTCAAGGAAGCTTTTGTCTTTCAATTTTTTTTTTTTAAGATTCCTACTGCCTGTAGAAAAAACATAGAGTTGTACATAAAAATCATCGACGTTTAATTTCCCCGTTTTCACGATAACGTGTCACCTTTGTTTGGCCCAACCCTCAATATGGGCTTTCTGATAGCTAGTGGATAAAAACCCAAATACAAAAGATGCAAACAAACCAAAAGTTAAACAATCATAGTTTTTTAGACCAAAAAAAAAAATTATAAGGTTAAAGAGAACGAAACACAACTCTCCTCCAGAAGATAGGAAGACTCAGTTCTACAAATCATAAATAAAATAAGCCACAGTAAGTATTTCACACATTGAGGAAACAAACGTTCTGTGTGAAAATTATTCAAGGAGTAGAATACAAGAGAGAGACAGAGAGACATCTCAAATCTTAGATTGTCTTGCAGTCTTGAACCACTCGGTGTGGAAAGATCCTTCCACATCAGTCCTTTCATATGTATGAGCACCAAAGTAATCTCTCTGAGCTTGCACAAGATTCGCCGGCAATCTCTCTCTCCGGTAAGAATCAAAGTAGGCCAGACTCGCAGACATACCCGGCGTGCTAATACCTGAGTTGATAGCTAAGCATACGACTCTTCTCCAAGCGGATTGTCTCTCGATTATCTCCTTTGCAAACTCAGGATCGACCAAGAGGTTAGCTAGTTCTGCATTCCTGTCATAAGCTTGCTTGATCCTGTCTAAGAAGATAGCTCTGATGATACAGCCTCCTTTCCAGATTCTAGCTAACTCACCTAGCTTCAAGCCCCACTCTTTCTCCAAGCTCTTGGCACGGATCAAGTTCATGCCTTGTGCGTAGCTGCAGATTTTGGATGCGTAAAGAGCCTTCCTCACGTCATCGATTAGCTGTTTCTTGTCAACCGTTTGATCAGTCAAGATATCGCCAAACCCACCTGCCTTGAAGACTTTAGCTGCTTGCACACGTTCATCTTTTAGCCCGCTGAGGAACCTCGCATCTAGAGAGGATTCAATGGTGGGAGCAGGAACAGATAGCTCAGCAGCTTGCTGCACAGTCCATTTACCAGTACCTTTCATGCCGGTTTTGTCCAATACCTTGTCAACCAAATGCCCATCTCCCTTATCGTCCTTGATCCCGAAAATGTCAGCTGTGATCTCTATCAAGAAACTCTCAAGCTCACTTTTGTTCCACTCAGTGAAGACACTGTGAAGCTCTTCATTGGATAATTTACCAACTGATTTCAGGACGTCATAGGCTTCTGCAATCAGCTGCATATCACCGTACTCAATCCCATTGTGGACCATTTTGACAAAGTTTCCAGACCCGCCCTTACCAATGTAAGTCACGCAGGGACCACTATCCCTAACCTGAGCTGCAACCTTGAGAAGAATGTCTTCGATATTCTTGTAGGCTTCATAAGAGCCTCCAGGCATCATAGATGGTCCATTACGAGCACCTTCTTCGCCACCAGAAACTCCCATTCCAAGGTAGAGGAAACCGTTCTCCGCCACGGCTTTTTCTCTCCTCTCCGTGTTTTCATACCACTCATTACCACCATCCACAATGCAATCACCCTTCTCCAAATAAGCAGAGAGGGTCTTGATGGTCTGGTCGACGGGCGCACCAGCCTTGACAAGCATGATGATAACACGTGGCTTCTGAATCGAATTGACGAAAGACTCGGGGTCATGGAAGCCATAGAGAGGAAGATTCCCTTCCTTTTTGGCGCGTTCGACAGTCTCATCAACTTTGGAAGTTGTTCTGTTGTAAACAGAGATTGGGAAGCCTTTCTCAGCAATGTTGAGAGCTAAGTTCTGACCCATCACAGCAAGTCCAGCTAGACCTATTCTAGTTGGTTGAACAGCCATTGTCTTCGTCTTTTTCTTTCTGCCAGAAAATAAAACACCTCACAAAACTCAAATCTAAGAAGGATAGAAGAATAAAAAAAACATATGTATGCATCGGGGGTAAGTGATGAGATCAGAAGCTAAATTTTGCGTAAAGTGATGTATATAAACAAAAAGATCCATGATTTGATCTAAAATAAACCCAAAGATACAACCAGGAACAAGATCTCCAAGACACAGACTATAAAGTTTCTGTCTTTGAACATAGAATCAATACATGCATGTCTCTACAACGAAATTAAGCTTCAATCAACATGAAAAATCTCAATTTTTTTTTAACCAACACAAAGAAGAGCGACGAATCGATTACTTAAAAAACCCAAATATTGGATCTAAACAGCATAATAATGAGAATTTAAAACAGGATCCTAGATCACGACACAAAAATGGTGGGATCCAAGTTTACATAGAAGTTAATAATCACTACTTGTCCGAAAATTTCATATACATGAGAACAAAAAAAAAAAAAGAGAGCATGAAAAACGATTGGGGAAATTAAATACTTGAATCGAAAAATGATTGGGAAAAAAGAGAGAGAGTGTGATCGAAGAAACAAACCTGAGATGGATTTGAGAGTTTACAAGGGAGATTAAGAGGAAAAAAAGATCTGAAGTGGTATAGAATTGCAGAGATTAGTGATGTTTTTGTATCAGAGATATATAGGAAATGAACGGTCTGATTTCCACCAAGTAGAAAGAAATAAAAAGAAGAAAGGGAGAAAAAAAAAAAATAGTCAGGTAATGTCAAAACTGGCCACTCGGCGTTAGGTAAGAAAAGGTGGGTTGGTGGTCGTTGGATTTTTTATTTGTTTTTTTTTCTATTCTTTTCATACTGTGTTTTTTTCTTTTCTTTTTGGGGTAGGTTGATTATTTACATAGTAATTCTTTTTCACTAATTTATAAAAAAATATTATTTTTAATCATTTAAATCATTTCATTTCTAGAGAAACCATGTTGAAAACTATATATTGATCGCTTTAATATATTGGCTTTGGCCTTTGAGATGTTGAAAACTTAAAAAATCAATTCAATTCATTTGAGTCGGATTATAAACCAATTCACTTTCTTTTTGGGTCCAATTACATATCACATAATGGTTTCAAATACATAGTTTGGGGGAAACTTTTGGCATAAAGAAGGAAAAAAAAACTTGCAAAATTTTTGAAAGATTTTATATATTAAATTTAAAATTTTGTAAAAAAACCCTTAAAACTTAGTTATAAAATAGAAACTTTATATACTTAAACCCTTAAATTTTACTTGTGAATCCGAAGATAAAAATAAAAATATTTTTTATTTAAATTACATCACGTGAACAACATATTGAAGTTACACATTGAACAAACCAAATAAAACTTAAAGAACAATATGTCAAATTCGATTTGTTTTCATATTTTAGAATTTAATATTTTAATTTTGTAAAAATAAAATACTATATAATAAAAAATTATTTACTTAAATCTAAGAACAAAATATTAAATTCGGTTAGTTCACATTTTAAAATCTAACACTAAATTTTTTTTTTAAAATATTTTATATAATAAAAATTTATTTACTTAAAATATAATTTTTGAAATCCTTAAATTTTAGTTATATATCTGAAAACAAAATCTTTGTATTAAAAGATAATAAAAAAATCAAGTGTTAAATTTACATCACATGATAACATATTGAATTTGTAACACCTCTAATCTAACAGACTAAAGTAAATTATAAGGACGGGATGTCAAATTCGGTTTGTTTTCACATTAAAAAATTTAACACAATTTCTTTAGAAAAATACTTTATATAATAAAAAATTTATTTACTTAAAATATAGTTTTTGAAATCCTTAAATTTTAGTTATCAATCCAAAAAAATATTTGTATTAAAAATAATAAGAAACTAAAATGTTAAATTTACATTTGGTAAAAATATATTGAATCTGTAACACCTCTAACCGACCAAAGAAAATTCTAAAGACGGGATGTCAAATTCGGTTGTTTTCACATTTTATAATTTAACACTTAAATTTCTTTTTAAAAAATACTTTATATAATAAAAAATTATTTACTTAAAATATAGTTTTTGAAATCCTTAAATTTTAGTTATAAATCCGAAAAAATATTTGTATTAAAATAATAAGAAACTAAAATGTTAAACTTACATTTCGTAAAAACATATATTGAATCTGTAACACCTCTAACGGACCAAAGAAAATTCTAAAGACGGGATGTCAAATTCGGTTTGTTTTCACATTTTGAAATTTAACACTTAAATTTCTTAAAAACAAAAATACTTTATATAATAAAAAAAATTATTTACTTAAAATATAACTTTTGAAAAACCTTTAAAATTAGTTTAAAATCGAAAAATAATTTTTGTACGAAATCAATTGTAAAAAGGAGTTGAGAATACTTACGTAGCAATATGGCCCCTTGTGATTGCATACCTCTTAAGTTCTGCCTGTTATGTCGCCATATCGTCACCAGTGAAAACCTTAGTCGCAGGAGGAGGGTTACCGTCTAAGTGAGCAACAATAAAAGTCCTTGCAGTTTTCCGATGATCTTCAAGAAAAATTTTGGGGTCTGAGAATTTCTTTAGGCTACAGAGTGAAGATTTTAACATAGTAGATTCGTGAGGGAGTCGAAACTGAGTAGAAGAGAGATTCTTTCGGAGGTCTAAAGTAGGAGTGCCTAAAGAAGAGGAGGGTAGAGACTGCCGTTGGATTTTCCGACAGAGGAAGTAAAGGAGAAGAAGATGAAAAATTGGATGATTCTCTCGACACCTTCTCTGGCCGCGTCCGTGAGACCCGACGATGGCGGTGGCGGAGGTCTAGATCGGAAATTTCCGTGGACAAGGTGCTCTGTTCCTCGAAGCCGTCTCTGACATCCTCACGTTGCTATGTGTCGGTGGTGCTTTAGCCGTCTCCCGTTGCTATGAGGAAGAAGAAGAGATGAGTTTATAGAGGAAAAAGTTAATGAGAATTTTGATTTCTCGTAGATGAAGAGTTAGAGTTTTATATATAGGAAACTTCATGTTCGAAAAAAGGAAATCATTTTATCAAACAAAAAACAAAAAAAAAGTAAAAAGGTAAAAAGGAAATCACTACAAAAAAAAGAAAGGAAAAAGGTAACGTTTATGTTAGACTGTGTTAGCCGTTAGGAATGTTACGTTTTGGCCGTTGGGAATGTTTCGTTTTATAACAATTGCAGATGCTCTTCATTTCTTTTTACTTTACAACGTCTCATGTAAAAAGCTTTTTTCTTCTCTGTCACATGACTTTTTACAGAAAATTTCCCAAATTTATTGTTGGACTTTGTGGTTGATAACTTGTTAATGATTTTTCTTTGACAGAAAACGATTTAGACATGTTAATTAAAAAGCAGACACCGACAGTGAGGTAAATAAACCTGAAGGGCATATGAAGTTTCTTGATCTTAGGCTGATGATAAGTATGAAAGAGACAACAAACAGAGACATTGTAGCTTGGAGAAGATTTTGCTGTGAAAGAGTTGCAAAATAAAAATATAAAGACCAAAACTATGACAGAAAGAACAAGCAAAATACTTCGTAACCCTATATAAAGATAAACGTATCAGTTAAAGAATGCCCACAAAGATGAAACATATCGATCCAAGGTTACCTCTTCTCGCTATTTTTTTCCTCTTTCGGGTTTGTATTTTCCTTTCTCTCTCTCTCTAGAGACCAAAATTGCACATCTGCACAAACTCCATTTCGTTATCAACATATTTAGTCCAGAGAGACTTGTATTGGTTCATAGCAATGTCAAGCCACGGTTTCATGTTTCCATTGTAATGGATCACTGCTGCATTTCTGATCTCGTCCATGCTCACTCCCGGGTTGTAGCCTAATCCAAGCACATGCCATGATTTGTCCAATGATTTCGTCTTTGAATAGAATGTGATCAATCCCGGAGGCAGAGTGCCCAATCTCCAGAGAGTTCTGTCTTCATTCTGCTCAGAAAAAAAAAAAACACAGAATCAACAGACGATAAGCATATATAAAGGGCTTTGATGTGTCTACGTTAATAAGAAAGAATTATACATTATATCACTAATCACGATGAGCTTACCAAGTTCTGCCAGTAATGGTATTGATCGGTGCATTTCTCGCGCCTCCAGGCACTGAGATCAAATATATTCATTCCAAAGGCCCACGCACAGGCATTGGGGTTAAAGCTCTCCTTGATCAAAGGATGAGTGAAGTTTAAGTATTGATCATATCGATGAAAAGAGCCGAAGCATGTCTCAACAGCTCCATTCACCTTGCCATCCAAGTTGATTTTCCATAAACCAGTCACGTCTTTCTGCACCACAACATCATCGTCCAAGAACAAAATCTTATTCAGCTTCGGATACATCTCTGGTAAGTAAAATCTGAGATGGTTCAACATCGAGAGATATTTTGGGTTCTTAAACTTAAGGTTGTGGGAATCTTTAGTTGCGTTCTCAGCTTGATTCTCAAAGTAAAACTTCTGCAACTTGGCAGACTCGAGCTGCCTCAAGACTGGTACATATGAAGAGTTCAAGAACTTGAAATCCTCCACAGACTTGATCTCAACATGGGCACCACGGTCCAAAGGACGCATCTTAAACCAGACCTTCATGGCTGCAAGATTCATTCGATCGGTCACCACATGGAAGACATGCTTCCATGGTTCCTCGGCGTTCATCACAACCGATCTCACCACCACTGACACAGCAATCACGTTGTCAGAGAAAATCGCATAGTGATAAAGACTTGGATCCTCCGTGGCTGGATCAGATGGAGCATCCTTGTATTTCTCAGGATTAGAGATCCTCTCTCCTACAAGCCTCATGGCCAAACAATGAAGACTTTTAGGAACCGACTTGGCTGAAATCAAGCTTGCAACAGCGCCATTTTTCTTTGCCTTAGTCAACTGTTCTTGAACAGCAAAGATTGTATCTTTGAGCTTCTGGATTTTTAGCTGTGTATCATAACTCTCTTTCGACTCAACGATCATCATCCTCGCTGTCTTCACCTTATCTTTCACTTCCTTCTCAAGCTGCCTAAATGTATCCTCCTCAAGAGCATTGCCGTTTTCAGACACACCAGATTTCAAACCAGGTTTCAACTGCAAATCCGAGAAGTTGATAGCCAAATCTTCAAATAGCTTAAGCTGCTTGGAAGCATCAAGCTTTAGCCTCCTGGCGTAAGCCGCATATGCATTCACCAGTGTGAGATGATCAGTGGCTTGCTTGTGTATCAGATCCAACCTTGTTTTCAATGGATCCGATTGTAAAGCCAAAAACGTACTCTGCATATATGCGTTTCCCATACTCGGCAATGTCTATAAACCACAGAACAAAAATCAGAATTCTAGTTTCCATTAACAAAATTGAAGCTCAGATTCAACGAATTACCACCGATTCATTTCTAAATTTGTTCGAATTGCAAAGAAATCAAAGCATAAAGAAGATAACTGAAGGAGCTCTGAGATTGAGATGCGTACATGATCCTGATGAGACTGATGACGAGACGAGTTAAGAACGACGGAGAACGTGGCAAGGAAGAGAAAAGAGAACAAAGCGGAGATAAAGATCCGGTACGAGAAGAAACTACGAAGTCCGGTAGATTGGCCGGATCCGACGCCGCCCCGGCCTCCACGGAAGGCCACCGCCATTTCTACCGATACACTTCACCTTCACCGGTCAGTTTCTCAGATCGGTACTTTCTCTTTCGATTTGTCGGTGAGTTTCTTGCTTGCCCCAGAGAAGATGAAGATGAGTGAGTTAACCTCTAGAGTGTGACGGATAGATCTCAAACATTTAGTGAAGAAAACACGTTAATAAATAATCTTATGAAAATATATAAACAATTAATTTAGTGCAGAGGTAACAAACAAATTACATAAATACAAAATAAAAAAATAAAAAATACTTATGTAACAAAAAGGATAGTGACGACTAACGAGTGAGAAGACCAAAGAGGCAAAGATTTGCGCGTCGGTGCGATCAGTTGACAAGTGACTTGTGCATTTTACATTCACATCTATTATTTTGGTTTATTTATGTTCAGACCCTCAACTTTTCCAAAAACAATAGTCTCACATCCCCCTTACTTTCTTTCTTATATGGGGCTTTAGTAATTAGTGGAGTATATAACAGGCCGACGATATTTGGCCCATATCAAACCAAGTCCAATTAAACAACAAACGGCACGTAGTTCTCATTGAAAACTTAGAACATCACGTTGCTCACTGTTTTATCCGACTTGTTTAAGACAAAAGAGATGGAATCTTGGTCTGCACAAGCTCGTACAAGCCATGTTTCAACATTTCTCGAGATGACAAGCGATGATTATACAAGTAATATACAGATTAGCAGCCGATGTGTTCTTTAGAAATCACCGAACTTGATCGGGAAAAACAGAAACCTACAATGAGAATAGACATGTATTTACATACGTCGAATTAAACATACCAGTGAGCAGGCCGTAAATAAGACTTTTACTTTTACAAACTCCATTGAATCTGTAAGAAACTCTAGAATCCTGCAACAATACAAGCATATGTTTCATTGAGAGATCCAGAGAGAATAAGTAGCATCGCGGACATCTGTAATCAAAGCCATAACAATAGGTAACCTATAGTTTTGCTCTATCCAATCATGAAAACTAGCATAAGAGTCTGTCAATAACTAATGAATGAAGCAAGAAGCTAAATAATATCGACAATTTATCTTCACACAGTCTCATCAATGCTATAACTTCACACAAACACTTGCAATATATGGGTTCAAAGTTTAACATGCTTTATTTCACTAAAGGAATATATACAACATTAACATTATTATCACATTCACGATAAGTGCTTACCGTAAAACACAATGGTTCGAGGATCTTGCCTCTGAAACTGTGGCTATTAACATGACGAACAGATACTTCAAATTCAATCAACTATGTCTACCCAATAGGTTCCTTACCAAACCAGTATCGCTCCTATGCCTTTCATACTCAAGATCATCAGTAGGCAGCTCATACCGACAAACCGGGCAAGTATTCCTTATCCCCAACCAAGGCATAATACACTCTCCATGATAGAAATGCCAACAAGGAAGCCTCCTCACTTTCTCCTCCACTACCATTTCATCTTTGCATACCGCACAAACGATGTTCCCTTTGTTTACTTCTTCCACTGTAAGTTCCACAACTGGAAGATCCTCAATTACCTTTTCGGCTGCTGGAGGATTACCCCTGATTCCAGACTCGTTATCAAACATTTGCCCAAGAATAGCATCAGCATCATAATGTCCATTATGATTTTCATCAAATTCATCCAAACTAGCTAGATATAGGTAATAACTCGGATCAATATCATCAGGGTTTATCATGATTCCTTCAGCTTGTTCTATGTAATTAACAACATTGTTAACAGTTAACAAAACCTGCCAATCCAGTTCATGCTCTTCTTCATCATCCCTTGATAGTGAAGACAATTCTTCTTCACCTTCTTCTTCCTCCTCTTCTTCAGGTCTACTAAAAGCCCTAACCGTCCAGTTAATTGCGTTCTGCACCTCCTCCCATTCTTCATCAGCCAACATGGTTTCCTCTCCGAAGACGTTATCCCAGACTGGAGGAAGACCCGTACCAACCTCAACCCGACCCGAATCATTTGATCTATTCCCATTATCCTCGGAGGTAAAATCAAACACGCCATCTTCACAATCAGAATCTGAATCGATACCGGTCACTCGAAGCCCTTGCTTACCTGAATCACCGGGTTGCTGATCTGACCCGGATCCTGAACCGGGTCCCGATTCACTAGTCCCCAAAACTATCTCCTCCTCCTCATCGTCTTCCTTGGGGTCATAAAAGCCCCATATATTGAAATCATCAGCGGTCAGCCCCTCCGATCCCAAGTACTCAGCCTCGGAAGACTCTCGATCGAAGAAATCGATCGGACAGCTATACGGATTGGGCTCTGAATCCGAGTAAGAACCTGATCCAGAATCTGAAATTAGACCTGAGAAAGGGAAATAAGGATTGCAATTGATGTCCCTGTCTTCGAACGGAGAGTAACAGACGAGCAAATTTGTAGCCTCCGGTATGAAAATCGAACCGTCTACGGCTACACCGTCGCCTTCCGCCTCTTCTTCAAGGTTGATTGCGGCGGGACCGGGCTTCGTCGACGCCATTGCTGAGTTTAAGAGAAAAGTTATACAAAAAAAAAAAGGAAAATGAAAATGAAAATTTCAGAGGGAAAATCGTATGATTTCGTATATAATGTACACAAAAGTTATAATATGATGACGTGTAATTGTAGGGATTTGCTGGTGGATTATGATTCTGCCACATAAGACAAACAAGTTTTGACGTTAAAAAAATACGCCGTTGCCGGGGATCGAACCCGGGTCACCCGCGTGACAGGCGGGAATACTTACCACTATACTACAACGACTTGTTGACTTAACGTGGGTAATTAATGATGTAATTTATGTTAATATTGAAAGTCCAAAATGAGATTCAGCCGTGTATTATTAACTAACCGGTTGAGTTCCATACTCGAAATTCGATTTCAGTCGGTTTTCAATACACCGAACCGAATCAATTTTAATCGTTTCAATCCCGCCATAGATACCACTGACACTGAGGTTGAGTTCGTTATGACTCATGGCGGAAAATCTCAGGTTATTGCGTATGACCAGAGTTGTGGTTTCATCCCATTGGTCTCTAATAGAGAAAATTGCATACCGAAGAATTCCAATCTCTTCTTATTTTACTGATTTTTTGAATCAAGTAAACTCAACTAGCACGACGAACTTTTCGTTTGTTTTCAAGGAATGTGGGAAACAAGGAGCGCTAGAGCTAGGCAAGCAAGCTCATGCTCATATGATAATATCTGGGTTTCGTCCGACTACATTCGTACTTAATTGTTTGATGCAAGTGTACACAAATTCTAGAGATTTAGTATCTGCTTCTATGGTGTTCGACAGAATGCCGCTGAGAGATGTTGTTTCGTGGAACACAATGATAAATTGCTACGCGAAGAGTAATGACATGGTTAAAGCGATTTCTTTCTTCAATATGATGCCTGTGAGAGATGTTGTGTCGTGGAACTCAATGCTTTCTGGGTGTCTGCAAAACGGTGAGAGTTTGAAATGTATTGAGATTTTCGTTGACATGGGGAGAGCAGGTATTGAGTTTGATGGTAGAACTTTTGCCATCATCCTGAAAGTATGTTCCTTTTTAGAGGAAACCAATTTAGGAATGCAGATTCATGGGATTATTGTTCGAGTTGGTTTTGATACTGATGTGGTTGCTGCAAGTGCATTGTTGGATATGTATGCAAAATGCAAGAGATTTGACGACTCTCTTAGAGTGTTTCAAGGTATTCCAGAGAAGAACTCTGTCTCGTGGAGTGCGATAATTGCGGGTTGTGTTCAGAATAACTTGTTGTCCCTTGCTTTGAAGTTTTTCAAGGAGATGCAAAAGGTAAATGGTGGAGTGAGCCAATCAATTTACGCTAGCGTCTTGAGGTCATGTGCTGCGTTATCCGAACTGAGATTGGGCGGTCAGTTACATGCTCATGCCTTAAAGTCAGATTTTGCAGCAGATGGGATAGTGAGAACGGCAACATTGGATATGTACGCAAAGTGTGATAATATGCAAGATGCTCAAATTTTGTTTGACAAGTCAGAAAATCTTAATAGACAATCTTATAATGCTATGATTACTGGTTATTCGCAGGAGGAACATGGTTTCAAAGCTCTACTGTTGTTTCACCAACTCATGTTATCGGGTCTTGGTTTCGACGAAATAAGTTTATCCGGAGTGTTCAGGGCTTGCGCCTTGGTGAAAGGTCTTTCAGAGGGGCTTCAGATTTACGGTTTGGCGATAAAAAGTAACTTATCGCTAGATGTTTGTGTTGCAAATGCTGCTATTGACATGTATGGGAAATGTCAAGCTCTGGCTGAAGCCTTTCGTGTATTCGATGAGATGAGAAGAAGAGATGCTGTGTCTTGGAATGCAATTATAGCAGCACATGAGCAGAACGGAAGAGGATGTGAAACACTTTCTCTTTTTGTCTCAATGCTCCGTTCTAGGGTTGAACCTGATGAGTTTACCTTTGGAAGCGTATTGAAAGCTTGCACAGGTGGTTCTTTGGGTTCTGGTATGGAGATCCATTCCAGCGTTGTAAAATCAGGAATGGCTTCAAATTCCTCTGTTGGATGCTCTTTGATCGATATGTATTCAAAGTGTGGAATGATAGAAGAGGCAGAGAAGATACATAGTCGGTTGTTTCTTCAAGGCAATATTCTGGGAACAATGGAAGAGCTTGAAAAGATGCACAATAAGAGACTGCAAGAAATGTGTGTTTCATGGAATTCAATCATTTCTGGATATGTAACCAAGGAACAGAGCGAGGATGCACAGGTTCTTTTTACCAGGATGATGGAGATGGGCATAACTCCTGACAAGTTTACTTATGCAACTGTTCTTGATACCTGCGCGAATCTAGCTTCTACTGGATTAGGAAAACAGATTCATGCTCAGGTCATCAAGAAAGAAATGCAATCTGATGTGTATATATCCAGCACCCTCGTTGACATGTACTCGAAATGTGGAGATCTCCATGATTCAAGATTGATGTTTGAGAAGGCACTGAAAAGAGATTTTGTGACCTGGAACGCCATGATTAGCGGGTATGCACATCACGGGATAGGAGAGGAAGCTATAAAACTGTTTGAGAGAATGGTACTTGGAAACATTAAACCGAATCAGGTAACTTTCATATCGATACTTCGAGCTTGTGCTCACATGGGTCTTATCGACAGAGGTCTTGAATACTTCTACATGATGAAGAGAGACTATGGCTTGGATCCTCAGCTACCACATTACTCGAACATGGTGGATATCTTAGGAAAATCCGGAAAAGTCAAGAAAGCATTAAAGCTTATTCGAGAGATGCCATTCGAAGCAGACGATGTTATATGGAGAACGTTGTTAGGAGTCTGCGCGATACATAGAAACAATGTAGAGATTGCAGAAGAAGCAACAGCTGCTCTGCTGAGATTGGATCCACAAGACTCTTCAGCTTATACGCTTTTATCAAATGTATACGCAGATGCAGGAATGTGGGAAAAGGTTTCAGATTTGAGGAGAAGTATGAGAGGCTTTAAGCTTAAGAAGGAGCCTGGTTGCAGTTGGGTTGAGCTCAAAGATGAGCTTCATGTGTTTCTCGTTGGAGATAAGGCTCATCCTAGATGGGAAGAGATCTACAACGAGCTTGGTTTGATTTACAGTGAAATGAAACTGTTTGGTGATTGTTCTTTGGTGCCTGAGGTTGAAGTAGAAGAACATGACCGAGGAACATTTTTGTATTTATTTGTGTAATGTTTCAGCCTCGATTGTATAGTTTTGTTCTAAATAACTGAAATACTGTTACATTTATTGGCAAGCTGTTAGATTTTAGAGCGATAACTCATTGTATGATCTCAACCAAAGAATATGTTTTTGCTGAGAATTTACAAAACCTATGTCGGGTAAGTTCTGATTTAGTCGGATACACTATTCTTATTTTCTCATCTTGAAGATCTCTCACAGTTCAAAACAATGTTGGGAGTTAGATGAAAATCTAAATTTCATATCGATTCTACTAATAAGATCACAACAGAAAGAATCATTAAAAAAATGGGGCACAACTGTTAAGTATAACAAAAACGATTATATAGAAAAAAACAGACAAAATAGAGTTTTTCATGAAGAGGCAAATCTTCTGTAGACAAAAACTTATCTCTTGTGTAACCTTTTGTGATTTGTATTATGATGTTGAGGAATTATCCTCTGTTGTCTTCTGGCGTTTTGGAACAAGCTCGTCTTGGACATTATCTTCTTGCTCTGCTTCTTCTTCTTCTTCTTCTTGTTTAAGTTCTTCGTGGTGTTGATGAAGATGACCATTGACTGCTTCATGACCAATAAGAGAAACATGTTTGCTCGTAATTTGGCGACCAGCCCTAAGCTTTGGACCCCAATGCTTCTCTGGATTTGGCAGAAAACGAGCTACTTTCTTTGCCTGCGCCTTGCTCAGCGAACCAATGTGACGCGAAAAATCAACCTGTCCAAACACAAGACAGTATCGAAAAAAAAGATTCAGGCTTTGAATATTATCAGTTTCAAACAATTTAGAGAAGAAGCGAGCTAAGACCTGATGTAATGGTTCTTTGGACAATATCACACTCCCGGGGTGTTCAGGCGGTTGCGCCTTTATAGGATGATTCTTAACCTACGACAAAACAACATCGCCCATCAAAAACAAGATTAGGTAAAATGAAACACGGGCACATTATGAATCATCAGCTTTGTTTACCCAGCAGCGCATAATGTCCCAGATAACCTCCATAGGAGCATCAGTTTTCATGCCGAGCGGATTCACATGAGTCCCCGAGATTTGGTATTTAGCATTAATAACCGCTGATCGAAACATAGCAGCTGAAGGTGAAATGCATTTTAGCGTCGCACAAAGATTATGCAGACTCAAAAACAGAGGAACATCTAGCAATTCCTGAAAAAAGAAAAGAATTGAAACATAAAAATCAATTATCTCGTTTTAACGGTTTATTCAGAAAACTGAACACAAAAAAAAAAAAA
>VBRH01000056.1:76690-116113 GCA_014578085.1 Cardamine resedifolia | reverse complement strand
AAAAAAAAAAAAAAGTTAACAAGAATAGTTATAGGCCTTTATCAAAAAAAAAAAAGTAATAGGGGTAATGATAATATCAAACAAATTATAAAGGGGTAAAAAAATCAGAGGGACAAGTCACTGTTAGAAAGGTCATCCTCAGCCAGCCAAGCCACGCCTGCCACAAAAGTCAATTACTTATCAATCAATTATAAATCGACACGTGTCCATCAGAACACATCACCCATCTTGTTGCGTATTTTCACTGTTTAGACTTTTAACGTCTTTTTGCTGTCTGTAAAATATATATACGGACTTCCTACGTCACCTGAGAAGAAGATTTTGCCGGTAGATTCTTTGCCCAATGGAAAATCAATATTTCTAACTTCATTTCACTAATTTAATAAATAAATGCATCATTAGTTTACTATTTACAATGTTGGCGAAATTTCATAATGCACCATACAACATCCTTAATTAAATTTTACTGTCCAAAACATTTTGATTGAGTATTCAAAAATAAACTGAGTATTAAAGTATGTAAATTTCTATATCAGATATTGCCCTTGGGTATCATATATTTCCCTTCTTGGTCTCACCTAAAAGACTTTTAATTCCCAAAACTCTTCCAAGCAATGGCCAAAAATAGAACATTGGAGAAGAAAATTAAATCTACTTCAAAAGTTGTGTTTCTCAAGCAATGGCCAACAATATAAGTAAATGTATGTGATTTATTTCTCATGTTCTCTTTCAGTTAGACAAAAATTATATCAAACCTAAAACTAATATATATATATACACTGGCAGCCAAAAATTTAGAAGTAATGCCTTCTTACAAAATAAAATAAAAAAATAGAAGTAATTAATCACCATTTTTAAATAAAATTTCGTATCTTTTAGACGACTAAAATTTCGTTTTTTATTACAAAATCACCTATTGACGGAGATATAGTAACATATCTCTAATCTCTCACGTCCAGACGAACATAATCACCTATATGGATTATTGAATTTGAAAAACGATTTAATTTACACAAAAAAAAAATCGTTAATTAAGTGGGGTTTCTCAAACAAAATTATGTAAAAAGAAAGAATGGGAAAATAATACAAAAATTGGACGTCGTCCTATAGAAAGAGAAGCAATAAAACGGCGACACGTAACACATCCATTTTAAGGTAGGAGAGGCTTTTCTGCGACTTGTGAAGTAGAAAATGATGATAGCTACTTTCGTAGTATAATTGTAGACATCAATGTTTTCCCAATCTCACGCGCCTTGTTTCTACCACTTGGACAAACTATATATTATTATTATTATTATGTTTTTTTTTTTTACATTGTACATTCAAATTGCAAATTTATAATAGATCACACGTTGATCCAAAAAGCAAATTTTCGTATGTAGTAGAGTTCCACTATATAGAAAAGAGTAGATTAATAACTTAACATGAAACAAGAATTATGATTTTAATTATGGTTGTCTCGCATGTGTTGTCGAAGAAATTTAAAAATATAGAAATGAAAATTGGATTTAGGTATTAGCGAGTTTTGAATCGCCTAAAAAAGACCTAATTTAGTATGAATTTACAATATAGAGATCGATGTTTTGTTGACAAAACAAAAAAAAATGTTTCAGATATGAAGTTGGTGAATGTATGAATACCTAAAAGAGCCGAACACAAGTTATATAGTTAGTTATCTATATATGTATAGACATGAATTATATGAAAGCAGAGAGAACATTTTCTTATTCCAAAACTTGATTAATTTTTGCTTAGTTAATTAGTAGAGCACCTACCAACTCATTGGCGTCTGTGTGACACGCCCTTGGGGAGAGAGTTACGTTTGGAAAATTAGGAGGATGAAAGATAAAGGAGTAAAGAAGTAAGAGAGAGAGTGAATGAAACACAGGAGATAAATCACCAAACCCTAATGATCTCTCACCCTCACAAATTTCTTATCTTTATAGCTTTTATAGATTCACTACTAAAAGCTTTCCCTCAGATTCACAATCTTCATCACACACACACACAACCCTTCAAATAAAGAAAAGATCTAAAGAATTAAAACAAGAACCCTAAAATCAAATCAAAAGTTTCCTCTTTTATTTTCTCTCTAGCTAGCTATTATATATTAATCCTCTTCTTTCTTGTTCTTGGAAATTAACTAGGGTTTTTATTTATTCTCGTGAAGATTAGATCTTTCCCCCAGAAAAAGCAATACCCAAGTCATGTTTTTGTGTGTCTGTATATAGATAAACATTACATACCCTAAATTAAAAACATTTATATAAAAATATAAAAAAGAGGGATTACAAGAAATTAGGGATTGGGAAAATGGGAAGAGGAAGAGTAGAGCTGAAGAGGATAGAGAACAAAATCAACAGACAAGTGACGTTTGCAAAGCGTAGGAACGGTCTGTTGAAAAAAGCTTATGAGCTTTCTGTTCTCTGCGATGCTGAGGTTTCTCTCATCGTCTTCTCCAACCGTGGCAAGCTCTACGAGTTCTGCAGCACCTCCAAGTAACCTCTTTTTACTCTTTTTATTATTCATGTGAAAGTTTTGTTAGATCTGTGTTTAGATCTTTCATTTTTTTTACGTTTATCTTCTTGGTTTTCTTGATTTCAGTTTATATATCTGATCTCTAATTAAGGTTTTTATTATATATACAAGGATAATTCAGTTTTTTAATTGATTGACTTCCGAGATCTGATGAGATATTTTCTCATATATATGTCAAATTAATTCTTAAGGATATTTTGAAATTAATTTGTATGTAGATTCAAAATCTATAGGTCTCAGAATTGTCATAATGGTAATGCTAATATCATTGTCTCTAGTACACAGATATACATGTGATTAGAAATTGTTAAAGATTCACAGATTTCAATAAAAAATAAAAGATCCAACGTAGAATAATTTGTGGTTTCATGCATTAACCAGTCTCAACCTCATGCAGGCATTAATTAAGCACCAACGGAATTTAATTATATCTCTTGTCAATTAATAAAATCTAGCTTATTTTGAACAATTTGATATTTTTTGGTTTAATTATGAGTCATTAAATTAATAATTAATTGTTTCTTCTTCTCCTAATTTTGTGATTTGATCTTTCAGCATGCTCAAGACACTGGAAAGATACCAGAAGTGTAGCTATGGCTCCATTGAAGTCAACAACAAACCTGCCAAAGAGCTTGAGGTTAAATCTCCATTTCTTTTCTTCCTTTTAAGTTACTAAATTTTGTTTGATAGTAAGAAGAATTAACAATAAATCTAGCTCTTCACAATTTTAGATTCACAGATTTGAATAAAAAAGAAAGTTTCAGACAATTAGTCCAACATTAATTATTGTCTATATTTTTGTGGTATATTTCAGAACAGCTACAGAGAGTATTTGAAGCTGAAAGGTAGATATGAAAATCTGCAACGTCAGCAGAGGTATATATATATATACATTAATATATGTATGTTCATATATATATATATATTTATATTGTTCAAGTATTGATGCAAGTATGTATTGTATTGCTGCAGAAATCTTCTTGGAGAGGACCTTGGACCTCTGAATTCAAAGGAGCTAGAACAGCTTGAGCGTCAACTAGATGGCTCTCTGAAGCAAGTTCGTTGCATCAAGGTGATTTAATGTTTCCAAATTGTATATTCACAGAAAGATTCATGACACAAATCTCTCTCTCTCTCTATGTATTTGAATATTTGATGCGTGAGGATATCTGAAAATGCTTGTTTTATTTTATTTTGCAGACACAGTACATGCTTGACCAGCTTTCTGATCTTCAAGGTAAAGAGCATATCTTGCTTGAAGCCAATAGAGCTCTGTCAATGAAGGTATATATATATGATCCTTCTTTCTCTCTCTCTCCGTCTCCCTCTCCTCTAGTTTCTAATTAAAGATCCCATAGATTCATATATGATGATATTTTCATATGTGATATGTTGTTTTGTTTAGCTGGAAGATATGATCGGCGTGAGACATCACCATATGGGAGGAGCATGGGAAGGTGATGATCAACAACAGAATGTGTCCTATGGACACCATCAGGCTCAATCTCAGGGACTATTTCAACCTCTTCAGTGTGATCCCACTTTGCAAATTGGGTAAATCAAACAACTTCTCTTGCCTTAATTAAAACATTAACTTGGGTGTTTTAAAAGCTCAATAAAAGTGTTAACTATGTTGTTGTGGTCATGATGCAAACAGATATAACCATCCAGAGCAAATGACTGTAACATCTCAAGGTCAGTCCCAACCAGCAAACGGCTACATCCCTGGCTGGATGCTGTGAGTGATACATGTTCTCCAATAAATTAAGATCTTAAGCAAGTGGTGGTGTGGGTCTTATTATTACATCTTATGCATATGAATAAGTTTGACTAGTAATGAATTTTGTGTGTGTGTTCATGTATGCAAAAGACTCTTTGATTTGTAAACATATGAGTGGGCTGGCTATATATAGCTGTAATAGCCTTCAACATCTCTCTTCTGTTTCAGGAGATGTTTGTGCCTTTTGGAACCTTGCTTATGTGTATGTATGGATTGTAATGTGTGATATGTTAACATTAATTAATCATGTCTCCTCCTCTGCTTTACTTAATTATTTACCCTGCCGGTTAGATGCAAAAACGCAATCGCACAAACTCTCAAGTTAACAGTGAGATTCAACACTTAACAAAAAAACTCTTATTGTAAATATAAGCGGCTATAGCCTTCAACATCTCTGACTGTCTCGTTTGATTTCTTATAGTACTTTACCACTTCATCTGACATTTACCTTGACGGAATGGGGATAGAACACCTGGCTGTGTGTCTCGATCCAAGTCTGCCTGCATCTCAAGGTCCACAACGTCGTCGTCTTCATCCACAGACGATTGGTAGCTTCGAGATCTCGGTATAGAGAACTACTAGTGCAGATATGGATGATGAAATTCGAAGCAAACCCACCAACCATATGAGACACAAAAGCAAATCAAATAATTATAGATGATAATTATGTTCTATGTTAAAAGAAAAAAATTCAATTTAATATATTTTAATGGATATTTATTTATTTATTATTTATGTATCGTAATGATATTAGGCTTAAATGTTATAGTGTTAAGTTTTATTTATTAATTTACACATAAATATAAAATTGATGGCTTCATATCTATTAACTTTTTACCTCCGCCTCTAAACGTATTTCAAATAGATTTTTGAAAACTATTTTATAAGAAACGAATCGTGGTGGTTTTCCTTTCTTTTCAATTCTGCACTAATTTTGTTCAAATCTAATAATATATAGGCAAATCCAGATTTTGATTTTAAAAATCTGGTTCTAACAAACAAATTGGTGTAATTTGAATTAAACCAGGAAAATAAACCAAATGGAACTTGCATTGATAAATTGTTCCATTTCATAGTAAAATGGGCTAGAAACAAAGACCACACCAAAATGTAAGTTGGTTAAAATATCACATTAAATAAAGGCTAAACTAGATTTAGCACAAATCAACATAACATATAACCAGCGGGAATGACATTTTCATTGAAAGGAAATATCCTTGTAGTTTTGATGAAAAACAAAAAAAATATATATATCCTTGTAGTTTTCAAATGCTTCAAACAGAGGATCTTTTTCATCAAACTACTTATGCTTTTTTCGTTAGTTATATGATCCAAGGTAACCAAAACATTTAGGCGGAGGTAAAAAGTAAATAGATATGAAGCCATCAATTTTATATTTATGTATAAATTAATAAATAAATTTAACACTATAACATTTAAGTCTAATATCACTACGATACATAAATAAAAAATAAATAAATATCCATTAAAGTAGATTAAATCTAATTATAGCTTTTATTTAGTGTTGAAGCAAATAATAGAAAATTTGCCTCGAAATCGTCAGCGTGTATCGTCAACTATATCACGGAAAACGTCTAGGAAAACTTGAATCGTCACACTCGTCTTGCGTTTGATCTCTTCCCTTAGTGTTGTAATATGGATTTACGATGAAGTGAAAGCAAACCTGTAAAGTTACTTGTTCACAAAAGTTCATGAATCAGAAAACTTAATGTTAGCTAAAATCTTCAAACTTTATGATTAAGCAGAGCAAACAAAGCCTTTTTACTAGTGATCCCTACTGTCTCCCAAAAAAAGGGATGCATCATCCATCTTGAAACTTGTTACTTTTACTTAGCTAAACCTGGATCTACGTGATATTCTTCTTCTAACCAAATCTTTGAATGTTTTATGAATAATACCAATGAAGAGGAGACGAGGTGACTTGTAAATCATAAATCTTAAGAAAATACCATTCATACTAACCATAAGCTCAAGGCCAAATGTAGTGAAGAGAGATGGAGTAAACAACCCTTCATTGATTGATCGCATAAATTCAGAGATGAAGTAGCCGGTGGCGGAGAAAATTGGACACTTTCTCCTAAGTATTCTTAGAGATCAAAGATTTGAGAATAGATGTTGGAATATCGAAAGTCCTAATGCAGATTGAATCATTTCTAACAGTTAATGTTAAAGAGCAAAAAAAGTGACAACTTTAACAAACAAACAAAAACGCATCTTTTCATCCTCCATTGAGGAACCCATTAAACCAATCTATATAATACATGCTCATATCTCAACTTTCGATCATAAAAACCCTGAAAATCTTTTTATTTCCAATTCTAAAGTGTACAGAACAGATAATTACATATCTAAATCTTAAAGAGAGACAAGACAGAAATGAAAAAGTAATATGGTAGAGAGAGAGAGTTCTGCTGAAGAATGGACTTCTGGTTTACTACCATTTTTCTATTGTTCAATGATTACAGGATGAATATTTGTACTAAATCGTTATATAGTTTGGGGTTTGCGCTGTTTAATACACTTCTTCCCCATTAGTAAAGTCTCCATCAAGTAACTGCTCCCTGAAACACACCAATGCACTTGTTTAGCTTTGCTTCACTTGGATTCTCTCCAAGTTTCAAAGTTAACCAGGTCCGAAATTTTCAACTTTGCTTACCTGAGCCTTTCGCAGAGGCGGGCTAGAGCTTCCGAACCCATTCTGAATGCAACATCTTGAATCTTTGAAGCATTTGAGAGGTTCACACTATCTGCTAATTGAAATTCACACAGCTCCTTCAACGAGAATGCATCCGTTAAAACAGCTGAGTGACCACCTCCTGCTGCTAGCTTTCTCACTTGTCCTACACACCTGAACGCAAAACCCAGAGTCTCTGCTTAGTCTAACCAATGTATGTATCACTAACAGTTTCATTTCTTCGCTTTGTTTTAGCAACTGAACAAGTAAAAAGACAAACTTGTTTGAGCCATACCAGTCTACAGGCGACGGGTACCAAGCATATGAAGATTTCTCATTTGCTGCTTGGCCATAGCAATTATAACCCCATCCACATATCCGTCCCTCTTTCATATAAACAAGAGTGTGAGAATGTCCACAAGCAACAAGCCGGACATCGGTTGGGATGACTAAAACCGGGACATTGCGTAGAAGCATTTCGCTTCCATCAGAGACACAAAACAAGAAACCAGATTGAGGACCAAGTCCAAGCTGTCCTGCTTGGCCACCACCCCAAGCATAAAGTGCTCCATCCAAAGATAAAGCACAAGTGTGCACACCGCCACAAGCAACTTCTTTCATGGACACACCATCGAGACCAGCCACTTGCCTTGGTATTAACTCCTTATTCCCGGATTGAAGAGAAACATGACCAAGTTGACCCATGCTTCCTAATCCCCAAGTGTAACTGCAACGAAAGAGATAAGCAGTGGACATTGAATAAGATAACTGAAAGAAATTAAGCGAAAGGGAAGGAGACTTGCATAGTCAAATGTCAGGAATCCATTTGCTTCCTCAAGCATTTCCATCTGCTAGGATGTAATGAGATCGATATCTCCATCAGAAAGATTTCCTTTCCCGTACCCTTGCACAGAGAATTAGTTACCCATGCCATGTGAATAACCACAAAGTTTTCAAGAAAAGGCCTTAGATAACTTACACCTCGCCTGTATCAGATACGGCAGCAGTATGGTATTCCCCACATGAAACTTGCATAATCTTCACAAGCTCGGGTGCTTCATCAAGGAACTTTGCATAAGCAGTTATCACACGAGGTGCTTGTAGTCCTTCACAAGTGATTCCTCTACCAAGTTGGCCTTGTTCGTTATAGCCTTATAATTTTCGTGGAACACAGAAATCTCAAAATCATAGAATACTGAACAAATAGGTTAAAGTTCATAACAAGATCACAAAATATTCTTACCCCAAGCTTGAAGAAGGCCTTCCTCTGATAAGGCCACAACATGAGCTGTCCCACATGACACTTGGCGGATCGCCTAAAATATGTTGCGTATACCAAATTACTATCTAGGCTAATATGGTTCTATCAAGAATATGATTGAGTACATACCGTTGTAGCAGGAAATGCCCCCGAAAACAAACGTGGTAGATTTGATCTCTATCATGAAAAAAATTGAGAGATCATAAGAAAAACACAGGACATGACAATTTCAGTCACAATAGCGGAACCTGTTATACCTGATTTTGGCCCCAAACCCAGAGTCTACTGGTGGAAAGAGTACCATCATTTTCACGGGGTTGGGCTATAGCTGCAGTGCAAAAAGCTCCACAAGACACAAATTTCACAAATTCTGACTGCAGCTGCTTCACCTTCTTTGGATGTTTCCTTCCAACCTCAGTTCCATCCCCAAGCTGACCATATTCATTGGCACCTGAAACGAGGACATCAGAATCATCCCGACTTGAGGAAGTTACGGATTGCCTAAGATTCAACCATAAGATCCAATATTTATAACGAAAAAACAACTAAAGGTAACTACTTAGATTGCTTTCCATCACAATGATACATAAGCAAAGCCAAAAATAACAGAAATAAAAGATCTTTATATCATTAAGAGAGAGACCCCAAGTAAAGAGAGATCCATCAGATGCAACCGCAGCTGTATGCGCCCGACCACAGGAAATATCGAGCCAGCGGGAATTGGCAGCAGCGGGGCAACCAAAAAGCTCAGGAGGAAGCTGTTTAGGGATACGCAAAAGCTTCTCTTGTCCAATCCTACCAGTTTGTCCGCTTTGATTGTAACCCCACACGTATATAGCGCTCTTTGTTGGGATACTTACACAAGGAGCTTCTTCCCCTATTATTTCTCCAATATCCATTTTATTTCCTGCACAAAATTTATTGCATAAATTGTAATTCTTCGAAAAGACCCGAAATTTTATGAACTAATCAACTCTGTTTTTACAGAAGCGATCACGAATTAGGCAAGTTTCTCGATGCCAATCTTAAAGCTAATCACGAATTCAGAGAAAAAGAAATAAATTTTCCATAACTAAGACGCAAATCGAAAAGTCTGAAACCGTACCTCTATGATCAAATGTTACAATGGATGAATCGAAAAGTCTGAAGCTTTTTGTTGCGTTGTTAATGTGTAAGAAACGGAGGGAAAGGGAGCAGCAATGAGTGTCGTTCGTTCATTTACTCCGAGTGCTCGGGGACCGAGTCGGAGAGATATTTCTGATATTAACACGGGAAGACCTTCCTTTTATGACATATTCACATAATTGTCCCTAAACTTCATTTTTCTTTTTCTCTTTCCCCCACTTCATAGGACTGAATCAATGTCTCAGCTTTTGGAATTTTTAGATTGAACAATAAAATGGAAAATAGTTTATATAACGACAATGATGTCAGAGTTTCGATGATTAGAGAATACAAAAGAAGCATTTAATGAGAAAAAATCACTTAAAGATGAAACATTGCTTCTTGTTTTGCATTTTGTTTTTCTTTGTTTCCTGGAGTTATATTTTCCCATAAGCTTAAACTGATGCAGAGGAACATTTGCTCTCATTCTGCTTCATATATTTACCATTGTAAATGAAAATAAATATTCACAAACCAACAAGCCAAATTTACAAAACATCCCCTTTGCATTTGCCTTGTTATCTTCCCTGGTTTCAGTTCAGATACAGGAGACATATCAATCATAGATGATCAAGGTGTTTCGTTGAATTCCATCACCTGCATACATCGGGGAAAAAAATGGGAGCTTTCCTTAAATCAGAATGAAGAACAACACAACTGTTATGAATTTCAGGAAAATATTAGCTCTTTGTTGGGACACACACATCTTTCTCAGGCATATAAAACCAAAAGAAGCCATGGAAGGAACAGAGAAATTTTGAAAAATGGGAACTTCTTTTTTTTTTTTTTTTTTTTGAATCAGAATGAATAGAAACAACGAAAATGTTAAGAATTCCATGAAAAGCATATGGACTTTGCTATGAGAATGTCGAACAAAATAAGTGGTTACCTTTCCGCAGACAGGACAGTTTTCACTTCTCTCCATCCATTCATAAATGCAACTAAGGTGGAAATGGTGAGAACATTTTGTTACAATCTTTGGGTTCTCTGATGTATATTCTGCAAAAAGCCGAACAAGATGATGAATACTCGAGGAACAAAAAGGAAACTGCGAAAATAGTTAGGAGTGGGATCATTACCTTCAAGACAAGTTGGACAGACATCTTCATCTTCAGACAATATATACATGTTTTCAGAGTCGGCCATTATTGACTTTGACTTTGATTTCAGAATCCTGAGACTGGATTTACTAGAGTACTCTTCTTTGGAATCCTTATCAGAGATAGTGGATTTATTATTAGCCGCCCATTTGCATCCTCCTATGCCAAAAGACTCAGAATCGGCATCACTATCACTTCTTAAAGGTTCAGCTTCCTCATGGGAATGACTTGAACCCTTCTCCCGTCTTGAGACGAGTGAGCGGAAGTATCTAGGATCAGCATCATAAGGCAAAGGTCTTGGAGTAGAACGGAATGCTTCAGACAGAAAGTTATCGTGGGAAGAAGAGGACGTTATTGATGCAGTTGCTTGAACCGAAGATGGGAGAGAGCGGGTTTCCCCTCTTCTGAATACCGAGATATACTGCAACAATCAATATGAGCTCAAATTAGATTAGAGATAAGAGTAACCATCATCACAAGAACCAGCAATTGCAATCATGGAAACATGAAACTTGTGAGACTAACAGTGAAAAGCACCAAAAGATAAAAGCAATGTGAAGGACGTACCAGGTTAACGAAATTATGAGCAAGACATCTTATGCAGGGACAGTTCCTATATACAGAGCTATTTGGATTCATGTACTCATCCATGTCTTCGACCCGAAAGCAAGAAGAAACGCATCCCATCTTCTCCTCCTCTATTCCTTTACCTCACACTTAAACAGACCAGCTGGTTTAAAATCATCCACAGCAATAAGATTCAACGAGTGACATATCCATACATGTGTAATATAACTAAATCCGATTATAAAACTCTCAAAAACCTTTTAACGTTCTGAAAGGTTTCTATTTACAGAACTCTGATTCCCAACACATCTGGTTAACAATCTGCTTCATATCTCAAAGTTACCTGCAATAATAAAATAAAAATGGGTTTGATTTCTTGAGTATGAAGTGATCACAGTTGGAACTAAAGCAACTTCAAATAATACATCCGAATTCATCTCAACAAATCAAAAGTCCAATTTCTGTTTTTCGATCTGAAGTCTGAACACTCACAAAACCACCTTGAGGTTTCATTAAAGTGAAATGCAAGCACATAAACTGATAAACCCCTAAATTAGGTAAAAGTTCCAACAACAGCAATAATATCTCACAAACGAAAAAGACCAAATGTCGCTACAACAGAGAAACAGACAACCCCAATTGAGATAAGAGACACCAAAAAGTGCAAAACCCATTTCGATTAATCCAAAGGACTGAGCAAAACAGAGTGTATCATCGACAAAATCAGCAAATTTTGACCATAGAAAAAAACATTTGAGATCAATAACGATGAGGATCGAATGATCACAACCCATTTCTAGTAATTTTGAGATGATCGCAAAATTAAAAAGAAAGAGTAAACCTTTGATCGAGAATTGAGCTGGAAGAGGCAAAGACCTAAACAGTGATTTCTTTTTTCGATCGAGGCTCAGCGGAGAGAGAGATGAGAAACCGACGAAAGTGAGTCCCGAGAATGGTTAAATTTTCAATTTTTAATTAAATATAGAGAGACAGACTCATTAATTGTGCAATTTCCCAGGAATTTCGAAAGTGAAAAACTTTAAAAAGAATTGTAGTTCCTCTTTTTTTTCTTTTCCTTCTCGTTGGTAATGAGAAAGATTGCGGAAAAAGTGAGGAACACTGAAGATGATGGTGCTGAATGATGATTGTTGTTGTGAAGGTGGGTGAGAGAGACCTTTGTTATGGAGCTTCAACAATATAACCAAAATTTTTATCTTTAAATTAATAAAATTCCATTAATTTAATAACATTGTTTACTCAAAGACTAATGATAATCAAAGGAAACAATAACAATTGTTTAGATCATCAACCCAATTTTTTACTCACATTAACAATTGTTGATTGTAGAAATCTCACTGCTTTAATGGCATGAATAGAGAATGAAGTAATAATAATAGTTTTTTTTGTATAGCCCATAAAGCAACGAAATAGTATAGTTATTTTGTTCCTCACGCATGCTCAATTTGTTTTTTTCTTTCTTTTCCTGCTATTTATTTTCATCAATACTTATAAACAAATGGATCAATATCATGAGTTACTTTAGAAATTTAGACTAATTGATTATCATGAGTTCTTGCATTGATTATCAAATCTAATCAAAATCTAGTACTACTAAATTAACAGTTTTACTTTAAAAAAATAATGTGATAACAATAACCAAAGCTTCTCGGCTTCATTATTCGTATATGGATCAAACATTACATATGAAAGAAGTTGGATTTAAGACCAAGCTTCAACATTGTATCTCCCTGCCTTCTCCAAAGCCTTGAGCCACCGTGAAGCAACCTCCTTTGATCCTCCGGTCTCCTCCGACACAATCTCCTCCAACGCCGACACTACATCAGAAGGCATTTTTGTCGACGAGCCAGCAACGTAAACGGCAGCCCCATCACAAAGCAAATCCCAAACTCTCTTGCTCATCTTGCGGATCTTATGTTGCACGTAAACCTTCTTCGGTTGGTCTCTAGAAAACGCTGTATAAAAGCCCCCGCCTTTTTCTTCAGAGAGAATGCCTCCTTCTCTTGTGTGCGACTCCCAGAAGTCGCGGTACAGAAAGTCTGTGTCTTTGTTTCTGCAACCGAAGAAGAACATGATGGGCGCGACCGGGCTAGACTGAGCTTGTACGGCTCTCTCAGCTATGAACCCACGGAAAGGCGCACATCCGGTTCCAGGTCCCACTAAGATGAGTGGAAGCGACTGCGATGGAGCAGGAAGGGAGCCCTTGTGAAACCAAACTGGTATGTTTGTCTCTGACCACAATGGGGAAAAAAAAACACATCAGAAACAAAGAACTGAGTAAGCTATAGTGAAGAAGAAACAAAGTTCTAACCTTGTTCAGGTGTGAGGCTAGCAAGCCAAGAGGAGCATAGACCTTTTCGAGTTCTCTTATAAGGCGTGATCCATGATACTATGCTTACGGTCAAATGTACTTGAGAAGGATGTGCCAAAGGAGACGAAGATATCGAAAAAGCTCTTGGTTTTAGTGGTGGGACTAACTGTACTAGCCACTCAAAAGGGATTTGTACGGAAGGGAAATCCTCTAGCACCTACACAGGCATTAGAAAAACGATCTATTTAGTTACATGAGTCGATTATTGTTCAAGAAAAATAATGCTACCTGTAGGATATGGTGCTATTTTATGTTTACCTCAAGAACGCTTCTTCTTTCCTTCTGATTGTAATTGTAGAGATCATCCCGCCCCTCGGCTGAGGCAAAGTATTGAAGTCTTTCCTTCTCATGTTCAGCTGTTGCATAGAAGCTCATCACCTGAAGAGAGATGATACATTTTCCATCAAATACTTGTTTTATAAATAAACTCGAAGGGCTGTTAAAAAAAAAAAAAAAAAAAAAAAAAAAAAAACTCAAAGCAAATACTTGTTTCATAAATAAATTCAAAGCCATATCTTCATAAGATAAAAAGGACTTTCAAAAATTTGAAATCAAATGCATTAGGATTGAAGGGTTTTTACCTCAAAGAAGTATCGTCGAGGTGAAGCGGATGTAACATCCATTGTTAACTCAACAAAAGTCTTAAGTTTAATTGGGAACTGTGTAATTACTTCTCCACAGGAACCACTATTCTCTGTCTCTCTTGGACCAACCTGAAAACAAATTAACTCTCGGAATTTTATTTTGAATCCCAATTAGAAAATCTGAGATCATTTTATATCAACAGAGTGGAGCTACTTACTGTGATGAATGTTTCTGGGTCCAAATCACAGCGTTCGATAAACGCTTCTATGGCTGAAGGATTTTGGCTTGGAAGAAGCTCAACAACATCGCCGACTTCATAATCAATAGTCTTAAAAGAGGAGAAAACCAAAGAGGATAATAAGACTTCACCCTTAAAATTGATTGAACATTGACCTTAAAAGTAAGTGACATCAAAGTACTTACAGAAGAAACATATTGGAACTCAAAGTGGCGGACATCCTTTGTGCTTTCAGCTTTAGTCAAGACTTCATTTCTGGTCTACATGATTGGAATGTTAAGGCAAGATAAGGGAATAAAATTCATATCATCTAGGCTTAGCATAATAATGAATACCAAAACATCAGATATTTTAAGAAAACATGTTGACCATCAAGCAACATCAGCTCCACCAACAGAGCATTGGAATAGCATAACCAGTGAGGTTACATAGCAAATCAGAAAAAAGAAAGAAAAAATTTATGTTGGGTAACAGGGTGTGCATACCATCTTGAGAAAGCAGTCTGGTTTACTTTTGTCCTTGAAGATTTTTCCAGGAAACATTCCACGGGCTCTTTGTATGATATCTGCCAAAACATAAGAGGCATATGATGCAAGATATATCTGAAAAACCGGTAACATGCTACATAACTTTTTTCATGATGCAAGAGAGATTTATTTTACGAGCCAATTGAAACAGAACATTTTTGAGAATATTCCAGCAGATTCATTTTTATATTGACATTTCTAGCAATTATCATTAGCAAGTAGGCAGTCCACTCAATATTTGACCATAAATTCCCTCTCAAAGAAATGATGGGCGTATAATTTTGGTTTACCTGACTCTGCCAACAATTCAGGTTCCAATTTCTCCCGCTTATGATATAAAATCGTATACTTAGGCTGATCAATTACTTCATTTTGAGGAATCACCACATCTGGACCTTTAGGAAAGTATTTTGGATTGATCTGATATAATGCACTCCACAAAGACAGCATCCATGGATCAAGAGTTCCTTCATACCTGAAAATAACGATATCACCAAAACTGAAAATTTAGTATTCTAACACTGGACTTATAGTAGTATAGCAGAAACAGAAAATGGATATGATATCTTCAACTGATGTCAAAGAATGTTATGTAAAAGCAGGATCAAATTTGACAGAAAATTTATATGTCCTAATATATATACCCTGATGGGTGTTGATCATCTCCCAGACCTTTTTCAATGATGGTTGTGGCCCCAAGATCTGATAATCTTTTGTCTAGCTTCTTTGCTACAAACTAAAGCCATCCAGAAAAAGAAGTAAGTTTGCAAATAAAATTCTTCCTCAGTAAAGCCTAATAATTTCACATTAGAATACATCAAAACAAAACCGGAAGTAGTCAGGATTATAAAGCGGCAGATGCACTACTTACGTTGTACTTCTGGTAACCAGAATCACCTAGTCCAAACACAGCATAGCGAACTCGTTGCAGCCAATAATTACCCAGATTTCTTTGAAGAAGAAACCTCCAAAATGCCTTCAGTGACAATGAACAATAAAAAGCTACAATAACTAAAACTGCGTTTTTCAGGAATTTTTTTTGCAGGAATTCCAACGAACCTTGAAGGAATCAGGAGAGTCTCCTTGCCCTGTAGTGGAGACAACAAAAACAACAGCCTCCTCATGAGGTAAGGAAATCTGCAGATTACGCGTATGGTAAACTTGATCAAAATCTTATAAAGGAAAATACTCACTAGAGAGTTTGTGAAATCCCAATGTTATACTAAAATTTCAATCAATATAATATAAAAACAAAAGTAACTAAACACATACCGTGTCAAATTCGTCGGTGGAGATGATAGATGCTGCACATCCACGACGTTCTGCTTCGCGGCCAATACGCTCTGCCGCATCTAGAGCGTTTCCGGTCTGAGAAGCATACAATACAACCAGCTTTTCTCCCATCGCCACCGCCCGATTGAGAGAACTGAAGCTCCGCCTGATGATTTAAAATAGGAAAACCTGAACCGAGCCAAATCTCAAATTGAACCGATAAAATCCGGTTATCCCAAAAATCCCGTCAAATCCAGTTATCAAGTTTTAAAAATTGGCCCGCGAACCTCACATATATATGTATTTGATGGGCCTGAATTCTGGAGCCCTTTTTAACATTCCTAAACTCAGGTGCTTCGGTGGAACATGAAGACGTGAATCGTGATCAATGCACGGAACTGGCTTCGGCTTTGAGAAAGTCTTTAAAAATGATCAAAACAGAGTTTTCTTCATCTTCTCTTCCCTTGAAAATTTCCCAAGTCTGAACCTAGAGGAGATTTATGGATGCGGCAAGGGTTTCAGAGGATGAACAGAGTCGTCAACGTTTGCAAGCCATTCTTCTAGCTGACAGCTTCACCACCAAACTCCTTCCTGTAAACTTAGAACGCCCCAATGTATTGTTGCCGCTAGTGAATGTCCCCATGATTGATTACACCTTAGCATGGCTCGAATCTGCTGGGATAGAACAAGTCTTTGTGTTCTGCTCGATGCAAGTAATCCATTATTTGGACAACTCTGAATGGTACTCGTACATCTATGAGCAACAGTTAGAGACGTCTCAGCTTCTAGGTAGGTGACTTTGTTCTTGTTAGTGGAGGTACGGTGAGCAACATGCCCCTCCTGCAGCTGATCCAAGAACACAGAGATCGAAAGAAGATAGATGATAAATCCATCATGACGATGGTTATCAAGCATTCATCGTCAGTCGCAGATCAGCAACTTTTCATCGCTGTAAATCCCTTAACAAAACAGCTTCTTTATTACGATGAGGACAAGATCTGCTTAGATAAGTCGTTGATGGATCTTAATTCATCCGTTTTACTATGCAGTGATATGAGGGATTGTTACATTATATCTGCTCTCTTGAGGTGCTTACTCTTTTTGAGGATAACTTCGATTATCAACATCTACGCCGTGATTTTGTGGAAGGTGTTCTTGCTGATGATATTATGGGTTACAAGATTTTCACTCATGAAATCCGTTCGAGTTATGCTGCTAGGATTGAAAACTTCCGGAGCTATGACACGGTGAGTAAAGATATAATCCAGAGGTGGACATTTCCGTATGTACTTGATCTAAAGTTCGGTGGAAATCGTCCTTTAAAGCTGGGGAGACAAGGGATCTATAGGGCTTGTGATGTTATTCAATCAGATGTTGGAGTTTCCAGTGTCATTGGATACGGCACAGAGATTGGGAGTGGGAGTAAAATCTTTAACTCGGTTATTGGGAATGGATGTTCAATAGGATCAAATGTGGTGATACAAGGCTCATACATATGGAACAATGTTACGGTTGAAGATGGTTGCGAGATAAGGAATGCTATTGTATGTGATGGGGTGAAGGTTACATATGGCAAGTGTGTGATGAGGAGTGGAAGCATTCTGTTGCACCAATCCCAAAGGAAAAACTTGTTGAGATCATTCAGGCCATGGACGATGATGACACTGAGGATGAAAGTGCTGATAGTATTAACACCGATGTCAATGATCCCTATGATGACTTTGAGACAGAGGTTGAAGGTACTTTCTTAAGGGCCTTTGAAGAGAATATCTTAGTGGACCTTGCGATTTTGGAGATAAACTCACTCCGGTTGTCATACAACATGGAATCTGCACCTTGTGCTGGAGCAATATTCTACTCTATGATGAAACTTGCAGTTGATACTCCTCATAGCTCTGCTAGTGACTTGTATAGAAACACGACGAGTATCATTACTCGTTGGAAGAGACTTCTTGGCTTCTATGTAAAGCAAAGTGATGAACAGATAGAAGTTATATCGAGATTCGAAGAGATGTGTCAGGAATCTGCTCAGCAGTTGGGTCCTTTGTTTGCTCATATTCTTCGTTTTCTGTACGAGGAAGAGAATGACATTTTGCAAGAAGTTGCGATTTTGCGATGGGCGGATGAGAAAGCAGACGCTGATGAATCTGACAAAGTTTATCTGAAACAATGCCAGCCATTCATAACGTGGCTCAGAGATACATCTCAAGAGGAAGATGATAAAGAAGAAGAAGAAGATGGCTGAGTTCGTTGGCTTCCAAATGGAATTTCATTACATTTTGATTGATCTTTTACATTTAAGAGATGCTTTGTTTTACTTTCCGTCATTCTTATTTTCCATGTTTATATGTGTGATGTATTTCTTATCCATCGAGAGTTTGTAGATATCGTTCGTAATATACAACTTTATGTGTTTATGTACATGCATAGTAGGAATCTTATGAAAAAGTTGAAAAGACAAAAAGCTTCCTTGAATTAGAGATCATTAACATCATCATTAAAACCAGTAATTACATAATCGAGCCAAAAAAAGAAAAAACAGTGTTTTCATTATTCTGGACCAGTAAAAATACTGAAATTGGTAAAGTGTTAATTATTTCCCCCAAAAAAAAATCAAACAATTATCTAACGAATTTGATTTAATTAAAGTAGTAAATAAGATTTAATTAATTAAAGAATTTTCTCAATATTTTCCTGATTTTGAAAGTAAAGAATAGAAAAAAATGAAAACGAAGAAGAAGGAACATCGTCTTCTCCACAGAGTCTTCTTTCACCGCCTTTGATTCTTACTTATAATAAACCCTTCCTTCGTATATCTCCAGAAACCTTTCCTCATTGTCTCACGAACTCTCCTTCTTTCGCCTCGCCAGAAATGGCTGATGACTTGGCGAATCTCTGCCGATTTCTCTTCGACGAGGCCTCCCTTCCCTCGTTGTCGTCTTCGGCATCTTCAGATCTCTTTTTTCGCCGTATACGCTCCGATGATTCGATCAAGCGTGGTCTCCGTTATTTCTATCTCCTCCTTCGCTGGGGCATCGCTCCGATCGGCGGAGATGATAACTCCTCCGGCAAGCTACGGTTTGAAACCTGGTCCGATTCACAGCTACAAGCACTTGTTTCAATATCTCAGGCGATCCTTCTACTATCGCGATCTCTATTAGGTACTGACTTGACGCTGAATAGTTTAAATCAAGGTTTGGGTCGGTATGAATTACTTACCGATTCTTTGATTATAGTTCGTCTTCCACTTTCTGAGCTTTTTGTATCTGCTTTTTTTTGTTCTTTCTACCATAGAAGAGTTAGTAAACAGTGATAGCCTCGAATCATTTTCCTTACTGGTTTACTGTTTTTGTGGTGTATCTCAGTGGACCAACTCGAAACAATAGTTTTGGGTGTCATCCAGGAGGTGATGGAATTCTCTCTCAGCTTCTTGGAGAAGTCAAATTTTAGACAAAATAATCTGAAAATGGAGGTTTGTTCTTTATTTTTACAAACGTGCTGTTACTTTAATTTGTGTTTGAGATTTCGTAGGGAGGTCTTTGATGGTGGATATTGGTCTCCCTCCCCTCCGTCATGATTTGAAAGTTTATTATCTGTTGGTCTTATTTGGTACACTGGCTAAGTTTAGGAGATCTGCTTGATGACCTTGTTTGAGCATAGACATACCTTCTAGAAATTTTACTCTACTGTGTTTGTTTTTGTTGAGAAGGCGTTTGAACTTTTTGACACCAGTTGTTAGGTTTCATTTAACTTTTCCATGAGGGGGTACTTATAGTGGGGTTACGGTCTACTTCCATTACCCAAAAAGTTTTAGGCGTTTGAACTTGTTTTCTTACCTTTGTTTCTATCAAGTTTGTTTGCGTTAGTAATCTCTCCAAATGCTTTTTTTTTTTTTAATCAGATAAACATGGAAATACTTTTGGAGATTGCTTGTTTTGATGGAAGTGAGAAACAATATGATATATTGCCAGCTGTCTCCCCTGCTGAAGTTGCAGAACTGTGGCCAGCGTTTTCTGCCAACCATGATAACATGGAATTATATAGCCTTGTGAAATGTACTTTTCAAGGTATTGTTTCTACCAACCCACTCAGCAATATGTTTTCTTACTTTAAATTTATCTAATGATCTTTATACCCTTTGACATATCAAGCAGGAGGCAGGTGTTCAAATGAAGAGAAGCCAGTTGACCGGCTTCTTATTACGCTGATGTCTGAATGCATTGAATCTGATACCCAGACGCAGTCAGTAGTCAAGCCCTCTTTCCAACAAGACTGTGGAAACCTGAATCCCTTGACTCGACACCTGGCAGTTGTTCACCTTGGCTGTGTTTGTCGTCTGATTGTGGTTTGCAATGAGCTTGTTCAATTGCCAAGTGTGTTAGATGAAAAGACGGTGGATCAAGCTTTCCTTGATAAATTGTCCTTCTGCTTAAGAATTATGAAGCTGCTTGGAAGTCTTTCCAAAGATATTCAAAGTATAGAAAACGACTGTTCATTGTTACAGGCAATAGCTTCATTTACTGATGTTTTTCCTAAGCTGTTTAGTGTTTTCTTTGAATTCACTAACCACACTGCTACAGAGGGTAATCTTGAGAGTCTCTCTCTTGCGCTGGTGGAGGGATTTCTTAATCTTGTCCAACTCATTTTTGGCAAGAGCAGTGTTTTTCAGAATGTCCAGACATTTTTATCAGCTTCTATTGTGAACAATCTAGATGCCTCAGTGTGGAGATATGATGTGTCCTCTTCTCATTTGATACCTCCACTTGCTTACTTCCCTCGGTCTGTCATCTACACATTGAGACTCATTCAAGATCTTAAGAGACAGCCATACCATATCCAAGATCTGAGGGTTTTAGAGTCAGATGTCAATGACAATGCCAATTCCTCTGTTGATTCTGTTTATTTCCATCTGCGGCAGGAAAAGATCCCGTTGCTCGAGTGCTTCACGGTCGAGGATACAATGAGAGTGATATTTCCTTCATCAAGTCAGTGGGTGGACAACTTCTTCCATCTCGTTTGCTTACTCCATCGTGAAGGAGTAAAATTACGACCAAAAGTTGAGAGGACATATTCCAGTTTAAGGTCCAACAGCTTCGCAGAAGTTGAAAGCCAAATTTCTCATGATGATGAAGCGCTGTTTGGAAACTTGTTTTCTGAGGGTAGCCGTTCTCTGTGTTCTGTAGAACCAAATGATCAACCACCCGTTTCCGTCAGCAGCAATTTACCATTGCAAGCTGCAAAGGAACTATTGAGCTTTCTTAGAACGTGCATTTTTTGTCCAGAATGGGTTCCTAATATATACAAAGATGGATGTGAAAAGCTTGACACTTCTCATATTGATATCCTGCTCAATATAGTAGGCTGTAGTATTGAAGACAAGGCTTCTGATGGTGGTTGCATGCTCCAAGATGAAGGAAATCCTGGACATGTTGCCTTTGAGTTGTTACTCAATCTCTTAAGAAGTCGTGCTCTGTCTGATTCTCTTGAGTCATACCTTTTTCAGCAAATTCTTCTTGTTGAAAATGGTGACTTCAACTATAATGATAAAACTCTGGCATTGTTGGCTCACACTCTTCTTTGTAGGCCGGGCTTGGCTGGGGGACAGTTGAGAGCCAAAATATATGATGGTTTTGTTAGTTTTATCACCGATAGAGCAAGAGGAATATCTGCTGAAGGTTTGAGTCTAAAGGAGTTGACTGCGTGTCTTCCCTCTGCCTTCCATATTGAGATTCTTCTTATGGCTTTCCATTTATCAAATGAAGCAGAAAAGGCAAAATTCTCAAATCTTATTGCTTCGTGTCTGCATAATGTTGATATTCCGGCAGGAATACGTGATGGTCTTCAGCTGTCCTGTTGGGCAATACTGATATCTAGGTTGTTAGTGCTGTTGCACCATATGTTGCTGCATCCAAACACATGCCCAACATCATTAATGCTAGATCTAAGGTCTAAACTGAGGGAAGTCCGTAGCATTGGTAGTAATTTGCATGTAACCGTTGGTGATCATTTATCTTCTTGGGCGTCTCTTGTTGCAAGGGGGATTAATGATTCATGGGCTGAAGAGGAGTCAGTCAGCCATCTGATGAGTCAAATGATTGACTTTTCCCCACATCCTCCTGCATTTCAGAATGATATGTCTGCTGCCAAAACCCTAAGCTTGGATTATGAAAATTTATCTGCAAGTTTGTCCCGGGTTTTGGGGTTATGGAAGGGGAAAAAGGCAGGAAAAGTGGAAGACCTGATAGTGGAAAGATACATTTTCATACTTTCTTGGGATATTGCTCGTATTAATTGTGCATTAGATAGTCAGCCTTCCTTGCATGTTAACTACCAGAACTTGGACATAACTAGCTCTGTAGATCTCATCTGCACCAGTCAATTTCTTACAGGCGCCTCCAATGTTGTTGGTAAGAATATCGAGTTGAGAAATATTCTGATCGGTGTTTTAAATCAGCTCCAGGCAGCACCTGAGCAGGTGGTTGAGGATTTGGGTTGGGATTTTATCCGTGAGGGATCTTGGCTTTCTCTTCTGTTGTACTTTCTTAATGGTGGCGTCTGGAGTTATTGCAAGAAAAATTCATGTTCAGAAATCAATCCCTTCTGGAGGGAGTGCACATCTGTTGACGCCAAGTATATTGCAGCTGCAGAAGGCGTGCTCTCTTACTTGATGGAGACTGGTGACGTTGCAGAATTGCTGAGAATGCTTTCATCATTGGTTAGCAAATATTTACGAGTGTATAAGAAAGCTTTCCTTGCAACTTTCAGTACTTGGAATCATCATGGACATAGTTCGCCTTCTCTGCTACTTCTCAAACATACTCAATTTGGTAAAAGCCTCCAAGCTGAATATGCGAAGATTGGTGACAATTCTCTCCATCTTCAATGCATTTTTTATCTGACAAAACTGGATTACCTGGGTGATGGAAGAGGTTCGGGTGTTTTATGGAAAGTCTTTTGGGAATTTATGGTACATGGGTTTCCCACTGGTCTTCAAACCTCTAGTGTGATTCTTCTTTCATGTATTCTAAGCATAAGATGCATTGTGCTGACAATAGATGGTTTACTCAAGCTGGGCAACTCAAAAGAAACGTTTGGGGCAGATACTCGTGTGCTTCATCAGATACTTGATTCTATCATGATTATTAAGTTTGATCAGGTATTTGAAAGCTTTCATGGGAAATGTGAGGAAATCCATCAAAATATATGTGCCATGTTGCAGCTTCCAGATATGACGGAGTTGTTCATAATGAAAGACATGGAGGGATTTGTAAGAGATATCAGTGCTGAGCAGATAGATAGAAGCCATGTGCTTGAAGGGGTGATCACCAAGATCGTAGATGTTATGGACAGTCTAAGCAAGGATTCTTCAAAATCTAATATTTTCAAATTTTATCTTGGTGTAGATGCAGTCTCTGAGCATACCTGGGAATTCTATCAGTTACAACGTGGAGATCTGTCTGTTTTTATTGACTCATTGGACTACTGTTCCTTGGAACCGGTAAACATAAAAGTACTCAACTTCCTTGTTGACCTCTTGTCTGTGGCTCTATCCCCCGAGCTCAGGAGAAGAGTACAACAAAAATTTATTGACATGGATTTAATAACTTTGTCTGGGTGGCTGGAGAGAAGACTGTTGGGTTCCTTCATTGAGGAAATAGATGGGAAAAGGACTGCAAAAGGAAATTCTCTTCCTTTCAGAGAGGCAGCAATGAATTTTATTAATTGTCTTGTGTCATGTACCAACGACCTGCAGACCAGAGAGTTACATAATCATTTATTCGAGGCCATGCTGATCTCCCTTGATACCGCATTTCTCTCATTTGATATCCATATGGCTATGTCCTATTTTCATTTTGTTCTTCAACTTGCAAGGGAAGACAACCTGATGAAGATGATTTTAAAGAGAACTATAATGATGATGGAGAAGCTTACTGCCGATGAGAAGTTGCTTCCTGGTTTGAAGTTTCTTTTTGGTGTGATAGGCACTTTGTTGAGCAACCGTTCTCCAAGTCATGGAGAGAGTTCGTGTGGAAAGTCCTTGGCGAGTAATAAGAATACTGCAACAGGTCCTTTGGTTCCAAAACTTTCAGGAACAGCGAAAAAATCTGAAACATTGGCTCTCCCGGTGGATCAGGAAGGAAGCTCAATATCACTTGAATGCGATGTCACTTCTGTTGATGAAGATGAAGATGATGGAACATCTGATGGTGAAGTGGCCAGCTTAGACAAGGAAGATGAAGAAGATGCCAACAGTGAGAGGTACCTTGCCTCAAAAGTCTGCACTTTTACTTCCAGCGGCAGTAATTTCATGGAACAACACTGGTATTTTTGTTACACCTGTGACCTTACTGTGTCCAAAGGTTGCTGTTCTGTCTGTGCAAAAGTTTGTCACCGGGGTCACCGTGTTGTCTATTCACGATCGAGTCGTTTTTTCTGTGATTGTGGAGCTGGAGGTGTTAGGGGAAGCAACTGCCATTGCTTGAAGCCGCGCAAATTCAGTAGCATTGGAAGCGCTCCAGCTCGTGGTACTAATAATTTCCAATCCTTTTTACCTTTTTCGGAGGATGCAGATCAGCTGGCAGAAAGCGATTCAGATGTGGAAGAAGATGGTTTCGGGGAGGAAAATCACGTTGTGTTATCTATCCCTAAAGAAACTCAATATAAGATGTCAGTGCTACTAGAAGAGCTCGGCATAGAGGACCGAGTGCTGGAGCTTTTCTCTTCTTTGCTTCCGTCTATCACTAGCAAAAGAGACTCTGGCCTTTCGAAAGATAAGCAGGTCAGTCTCGGGAAAGACAAGGTTCTTTCATTTGACGCAGATCTTTTGCAGCTAAAAAAAGCATATAAAAGTGGGTCTCTTGACTTGAAAATAAAGGCTGATTATGCTAATTCAAAGGACCTTAAATCTCTTTTAGCCAATGGTTCCCTTGTCAAGTCTCTCCTGAGTGTTAGTGTTCGGGGTCGCCTTGCAGTTGGAGAAGGTGATAAAGTTGCTATATTTGATGTTGGACAGCTAATAGGACAAGCCGCAATTGCACCCATAAATGCAGACAAGGCCAATGTTAAACCACTTTCCAGGAATATTGTTCGTTTTGAGATTGTGCATCTTGCATTCAACCCAGTTGTGGAGAATTATCTTGCTGTTGCAGGCCTTGAAGATTGCCAGATACTTACCTTGAATCATCGAGGTGAAGTTATAGACAGGCTTGCTGTTGAGCTTGCCCTGCAGGGTGCATACATCAGGCGTATAGACTGGGTTCCTGGTTCACAGGTTCAGTTACTGGTCGTTACAAACAAATTCGTGAAGATTTATGATCTATCCCAGGATAGCATCAGTCCAACACAGTACTTCACTTTGCCAAATGACATGATTGTGGATGCTACCATCTTTGTTGCTTCTCGTGGAAGGGTTTTCCTTCTTGTTCTTTCAGAGCAAGGGAATCTGTACAGATTTGAACTATCTTGGGGCGGAAATGCAGGTGCTACACCACTTAAAGAAATTGTTCGGATTATGGGAAAGGATGTTACCGGAAAGGGTTCATCTGTCTATTTCTCTCCAACATATCGACTGCTTTTCATATCTTATCATGACGGAAGTTCTTATATGGGTCGACTCAGCTCCGACGCAACATCCTTAACTGAGACATCTGGCCTGTTTGAGGAGGAATCAGACTGTAAACAGAAGGTGGCTGGACTGCATCGTTGGAAAGAGTTGTTGGGTGGCAGTGGTTTATTTATTTGCTTCTCCAGCGTAAAGTCAAATGCTGCCTTAGCTGTGTCTATGAGGGGTGATGGTGTGTGTGCACAGAATCTCCGTCACCCGACAGGATCGTCTTCCCCAATGGTCGGAATAACTGCATACAAACCTTTGTCAAAAGACAATGTTCACTGTCTTGTTCTGCATGATGATGGCAGCCTTCAGATTTATTCTCATGTTCGGAGTGGAATTGATGCTGACTCAAATTTCACTGCTGAAAAAGTTAAAAAGTTGGGTTCTAAAATACTTAACAACAAAGCCTATTCTAGTGCAAAACCGGAGTTTCCCCTGGATTTCTTTGAGAAGGCATTTTGCATTACATCAGATGTGAGACTTGGTAGTGATGCTATTAGAAATAGTGATTCCGAGGGAGCGAAACAGAGCTTGGCATCTGAGGATGGCTTTATTGAGAGCCCTAGTCCCATGGGCTTCAAGGTATGGTTGAATTTCAGCAATAATTATTTTGTGTACTATGTTTAAATATTACTCCTACTAGTATTTTCATTTTTCACCGTATAATTAGTGATTATATGGGTCGCTTGTGTCCATGATTCGGGATACCTTAAGGCATATTAGTTATTTAATCTTCTTCTCTCTTTCAGATATCAGTCTCCAATCCAAACCCTGATATTGTTATAGTTGGCATCCGCGTGCATGTGGGTACTACATCAGCAAGCTCTATACCTTCAGAAGTGACCGTTTTTCAGAGATCGATTAAGATGGATGAGGGCATGAGGTGCTGGTATGATATCCCATTTACAGTGGCTGAATCACTTCTAGCTGACGAAGATGTTGTAATCTCTGTTGGGCCAACTACTAGTGGGACTGCGCTGCCCAGAATAGACTCGCTTGAAGTGTATGGTCGAGCTAAAGATGAATTTGGCTGGAAAGAGAAAATGGATGCTGTGCTAGATATGGAAGCTCGTGTACTAGGTCATGGTTTGCTTCTTCCAGGCTCTAGTAAAAAGAGAGCGTTGACACAGTCTGCTTCTATTGAGGAGCAAGTTATTGCCGATGGTCTTAAGCTCCTATCAATCTTTTATTCAGTTTGTAGACCACGGCAAGAAGTGGAGCTAAGCGAACTCAAATGCAAACAGCTACTGGAGACTATTTTCGAAAGTGATAGGGAAACCCTGTTACAAACTGCAGCTTGCTGTGTTTTGCAGTCTGTCTTTCCAAAAAAGGAGATATATTACCAGGTAACGCTCCTACCAAATTCAGTATTGCATGTTCAGTTGCTATTTTTGAGCGCAGATATTCCTTAAATATGTCTGTTGTCTTTGGCATTAATTTATCTGTTGCTATAGGTCAAAGATACCATGCGACTTCTTGGAGTGGTCAAGGTGACCTCTATTCTATCTTCAAGGTTGGGCATTTCTGGTACTGGAGGTTCGATTGTTGAAGAGTTTAATGCTCAGATGCGGGCAGTATCAAAAATAGCTTTGACCCGTAAATCAAATTTCTCCGTCTTTCTGGAGATGAATGGTATATGCGCTTTCTGTTATTATCTTTCAGTCTATCTATTTGCATGTGTAGTCCAAACACAGTTTTGTTTCTTTTATCGTTGTATTAGGTAATAGGAGCAGCTGTTTATCTTACAATTATCGTCTTCCTTTGATATGGCTTTTTTTATATGAGATATGTTGATTTTGTAGGTTCTGAAGTAGTGGATAATCTGATGCAAGTGCTATGGGGAATTTTGGAGTCAGAGCCACTTGATACACCGACTATGAACAACATCGTGATGTCCTCTGTTGAATTAATCTATAGCTATGCGGAGTGTTTGGCATCTCAAGGAAAGGAATCAGGGGTTCATTCTGTAGCTCCTGCTGTTCAGTTACTGAAAGCACTTATGCTCTTTCCTAATGAGTCTGTGCAAACATCCAGCAGGTTTGCTCTTCTGTATGTTTTTTGTATTCTGTTCTCTTAGATATGCACCAGTCTTCTAACTAAGTTTTTTTTTACAGCTTGGCCATATCATCAAGATTACTTCAGGTTCCTTTCCCAAAACAAACTATGTTGACAACAGATGATTTGGCAGAAAATGTTACAACTCCTTCGGTGCCAACCAGAGCAGCTGGTGGAAATACGAATGTCATGATTGAGGAGGACTCTATAACTTCATCTGTTCAATACTGCTGTGATGGCTGCTCCACCGTCCCTATACTGAGAAGAAGGTGGCATTGCACTGTTTGTCCAGATTTTGATTTATGTGAGGCATGCTATGAAGTGTTAGATGCAGATCGTCTACCACCACCACACACTCGAGATCACCCCATGACAGCAATTCCAATAGAAGTGGAATCACTTGGTGCAGACACCAACGAGATTCAGTTCTCTGCAGATGAAGTAGGTATTTCAAATATGTTACCGGTGATAACCAGTAGTGTCCCACAAGCTTCAACTCCCTCAATCCATGTCTTGGAACCTGGTGAATCTGCAGAGTTTTCTGCCTCAGTGACTGATCCTGTTTCTATCTCAGCTTCAAAGCGTGCCGTAAATTCTTTAATTCTCTCTGAGTTTCTCCAAGAGTTGAGTGGATGGATGGAAACAGCATCTGGTGTTCAAGCTATACCTGTCATGCAATTGTTCTACAGATTATCATCTGCCATTGGTGGAGCCTTCATGGATAGCTCAAAGCCTGAAGAAATAAGCTTGGAAAAATTAATTAAATGGCTTTTGGGTGAAATCAATCTTAGCAAGCCGTTTGCTGCAATAACTCGCTCTTCTTTTGGGGAAATAGTGATTCTTGTGTTTATGTTTTTCACCTTGATGCTTCGGAGTTGGCACCAGCCTGGCAGTGATGTCAGTAGATCAGGTGGAATTACAGATGTGCATGATCGAAGGAGTGTCCAGAGCTCCACTGCACTTGCTTCCCAGTCTTCTTTAGATGTTCAAGAGAGAGATGACTTTGCGTCTCAGCTAGTTCGAGCGTGCAGTTGCCTCAGGGACCAAGAGTTTGTTAATTATCTAATGAACATACTTCAGCAGCTAGTTCATGTTTTTAAGTCCCGTGCTGCCAATGTTGAAGCACGTGGATCAAGCTCTGGTTCTGGTTGTGGAGCCATGCTCACAGTCAGAAGAGATTTACCTGCGGGTAACTATTCCCCCTTCTTTTCAGATTCATATGCAAAAGCCCACCGAGCAGATTTATTTGTGGACTATCACAGGTTGCTACTTGAAAATGTGTTTCGCTTAGTTTATACCTTGGTTAGACCTGAAAAACAAGAGAAAATGGGGGAAAAAGAAAAGGTTTATAGGAATGCTTCTTCTAAAGATTTGAAGCTGGACGGTTTCCAGGATGTTCTGTGCAGCTATATTAATAACCCTCATACGGCTTTTGTTAGGAGATATGCTAGAAGGTTGTTTTTGCACCTTTGCGGAAGCAAAACTCAGTATTACAGTGTCCGAGATTCATGGCAGTTTTCCAATGAAGTGAAAAACCTATACAAGCATGTTGAAAAATCTGGTGGTTTTGAAAACAATGTTTCATATGAGAGGAGTGTAAAGATCGTGAAGTCGCTTTCTACTATTGCTGAAGTTGCTTTAGCGCGGCCTCGGAACTGGCAGAAGTACTGTCTCAGGCATGGAGATTTTCTGTCTTTCCTACTGAATGGCGTATTCCATTTTGCAGAAGAGTCTGTTATCCAGACACTTAAACTCCTCAATTTGGCCTTTTATCAAGGAAAAGATGTGAGCAGCTCAGTGCAGAAAGCTGAAGCAAGTGATGTAGTGACAGGCTCAAACCGATCAGGATCTCAGTCGGTGGATTCAAAAAAGAAGAAAAAAGGTGAAGATGGGCATGATTCTGGTTTGGAAAAATCACACGTGGATATGGAAGGGGTGGTAGATATCTTCAGTGCCAAGGGCGGAGATCTTTTGAGGCAGTTTATTGATTTCTTTCTTCTGGAATGGAATTCGAGCTCTGTTCGCACTGAAGCAAAGTCTGTTATTTATGGCTTGTGGCATCATGGTAGACACTCGTTCAAAGAAAGTCTGTTAGCAGCTCTTTTACAGAAGGTTAGATACCTGCCAGTATATGGTCAGAATATTGTTGAGTACACAGAACTTGTCTCCTTGTTGCTCAGCAAGGCTCCAGAAAACAACTCAAAGCTAGCAATTAACGAGCTTGTGGATCGTTGCCTGAATCCTGATGTGATAAGGTGCTTTTTTGAGACGCTGCATTCTCAGAATGAACTCATTGCCAATCATCCAAACTCCCGTATATACAGCACTCTGAGTAATCTTGTGGAATTTGATGGTTATTATCTTGAGAGCGAACCTTGTGTTGCCTGCAGTTCTCCTGATGTGCCATATAGCAAAATGAAGCTTGAAAGTTTGAAATCCGAGACAAAATTTACTGATAACCGCATCATTGTGAAATGTACTGGGAGTTATACGATACAGTCTGTGACCATGAATGTTCATGATGCACGAAAATCAAAGTCGGTGAAGGTCCTAAACTTGTATTACAACAATCGCCCTGTCTCGGATTTATCAGAGCTTAAAAACAATTGGTCACTGTGGAAGCGTGCCAAGAGTTGCCATCTGTCTTTTAACCAAACTGAACTGAAGGTGGAATTTCCTATTCCTATTACTGCTTGTAACTTCATGATCGAGTTAGATTCCTTCTATGAAAATCTTCAGGCGTTATCTCTTGAACCATTGCAATGCCCTCGATGCAGTCGACCTGTTACTGATAAACATGGTATTTGCAGCAACTGCCATGAGAATGCTTATCAGTGCAGACAATGCCGCAATATTAACTATGAAAACTTGGATTCTTTCCTTTGCAATGAGTGTGGTTATAGCAAGTACGGGAGGTTTGAGTTTAACTTCATGGCAAAACCAAGCTTCATATTTGATAATATGGAAAATGACGAAGATATGAAGAAGGGATTGGCTGCTATAGAGTCTGAGTCTGAAAACGCTCACAGGAGATATCAGCAACTATTGGGCTTCAAGAAGCCGCTTCTGAAGATAGTATCAAGCATTGGTGAAACTGAAATGGATTCACAGCACAAGGACACTGTCCAGCAAATGATGGCGTCTTTACCTGGTCCCTCATGCAAGATAAACCGTAAAATCGCACTTTTGGGTGTACTGTATGGTGAGAAGTGTAAAGCTGCTTTTGATTCTGTCAGCAAAAGTGTACAAACACTGCAGGGGCTTCGCCGAGTTTTGATGAGTTACCTCCATCAGAAAAATTCAAATTTTTCATCAGGTGCCTCAAGATGTGTGGTCTCAAAGACCCCAAACAATTGTTATGGTTGTGCCACTACATTTGTCACTCAGTGTCTTGAGATTCTTCAAGTGCTGTCGAAGCATCCAAGATCTAGGAAACAACTTGTTTCAGCTGGTATCTTGTCCGAGTTGTTTGAAAACAATATTCACCAAGGTCCGAAAACAGCCCGTGCTCAAGCTAGGGCAGCTCTTTCTACTTTCTCGGAGGGTGATCTGAATGCAGTGAATGAGTTAAATAATCTGGTACAGAAGAAAATAGTGTACTGCCTTGAACACCATCGTTCCATGGACATTGCGCTCGCCACTCGTGAGGAGATGTTATTGCTTTCAGAAGTATGCTCTCTCACTGATGAATTCTGGGAGTCAAGACTGCGCCTTGTTTTTCAGCTACTATTTTCTTCCATTAAATTGGGTGCTAAACATCCTGCGATATCAGAGCACATAATACTTCCTTGCCTTAAGATTATTTCTGTGGCATGTACACCTCCAAAACCAGATATGTCAGAGAAAGAACTAACGATGGGAAAACCTGCTTCTGCAGTGCAGGAAAAGGATGAGAATGCTGCTGGCATTTTAAAGTATTCGTCAGAAAGCGAAGAAAATAACTCGGATGTATCCCAGAAAACACGAGATATCCAGCTTGTGAGTTATTTGGAATGGGAGAAAGGGGCTTCATATCTCGACTTTGTGAGGAGGCAATATAAAGCCTCTCAGTCAATTAGAGGTGCTAGCCAAAAGTCTAGAACCCACAGATCAGATTTCTTGGCACTTAAATATACACTTAGATGGAAACGACGCTCTAGCAGGACATCTAAAGGTGGTTTACAGGCATTTGAGCTCGGGTCTTGGGTGACAGAGCTTATTCTTAGTGCATGTTCTCAATCTATCAGGTCTGAGATGTGCACGCTGATTAGTTTACTCTCTGCTCAAAGCTCACCTAGGCGCTACAGGCTGATCAACTTGCTGATAGGTTTGCTTCCCGCTACGCTTGCAGCGGGTGAAAGCAGCGCGGAATACTTTGAACTTCTCTTCAAAATGATCGAGCCACAAGATGCACTTCTATTCTTAACTGTTCGGGGTTGTTTGACAACGATCTGTAAATTGATCTCCCAAGAGGTGGGAAACATTGAATCTCTAGAAAGGAGTCTTCAAATAGACATTTCACAGGGATTTACCCTCCACAAGCTCTTAGAACTCCTTGGGAAGTTCTTAGAGGTTCCAAATATTCGATCCAGGTAATTTTCTCATCGTTAAGTCTATTGATCTTATATCGACTTCTTCATACCTGTCTAACATTTGAGTGTGGCAGATTCATGAGAGACAATTTGATGTCTCATGTTCTGGAGGCCCTCATTGTAATCCGTGGCTTGATAGTGCAAAAGACAAAGCTTATAAATGATTGCAACAGACTCCTAAAAGATCTTCTTGACGGGCTTCTGCTTGAAAGCAGTGAAAATAAACGACAGTTCATCCGTGCCTGTGTTTCTGGACTGCGAACCCATGCAGTGGAGAAAAAAGGACGTACTTGTTTGGTAAGAAGAAATATCATTCTGACCATAGTATCCTCTTCGAAATATATACCTTATGGAGATGTTCACCACTTTACAGTCTGTGGGGAGTTTCTATTCTTCCTTTTAGACTTCTGGATTTAGAGTACTTATATACACTTAGTTTGAGTATTAGGAGTATTTTTAACAGTGTATATAGCTGATATCCTTTGAAACTTCGTATCCTAGAAATCATCTTCACAGACATCACTTCGAATTGTCGAGATTTTATTTTGTTATAACTAATATATATCTTTGACTAGTGTTTTGACCATTTCAATTGTATCTGCAGTTTATTCTTGAGCAGCTTTGTAATTTGATCTGCCCATCAAAACCTGAGGCTGTGTATATGCTGATCTTGAACAAGGCACACACGCAAGAAGAGTTTATCCGGGGATCTATGACGAAAAATCCATATTCGAGTGCTGAGATTGGCCCACTGATGCGGGATGTTAAAAATAAGATTTGTCAGCAGTTGGACCTCTTAGGTCTACTAGAAGATGACTATGGCATGGAGTTGCTTGTAGCAGGAAACATTATTTCACTAGACCTGAGCATAGCACAAGTTTATGAGCTGGTTTGGAAAAAATCAAATCAGTCTTCTACTTCACTGACCAATTCTGCACTGTTAGCTGCAAATGCAGCACCCAGCAGGGATTGTCCTCCCATGACGGTGACATACAGACTTCAGGTTCGTGACCCTTTCTAGTGAAGAACGATGCCAAATATGGGTTTTCCTTGCCTTTATTTACTGTTAAGCCCCAGAAAAAAAGAACTAGTCATTTCGTGTTTCTGTTTTTGATGAAACCGCTGCCAAATTCATACACTCCAATTGTTTGGTAAAATATTGGCAGGGGCTAGATGGTGAAGCTACTGAGCCTATGATTAAGGAATTGGAAGAAGATAGAGAAGAATCACAAGATCCAGAGATTGAGTTTGCTATAGCAGGTGCAGTTCGGGAATATGGTGGTCTGGAAATTTTACTTGATATGATCAAGGTAAGTTTTTTTTAACTATAAAAGGAAAATTGGGATTTAAACTGGGATACTCCTATTTCCTCTCATTGCTCTGTATTCTTACACTGGGTAGACTTTAGTATCTTAGTGCACTTTTAGAAACAGCGTGAAGGAGCTTAAAAGAAGAATAGTTATTGAAATATATTACCGACGTGGGTTTCTAAGATACCTGTCACCTATTCCAAACAGACTTCGCAAATTAAATTTACATTGCTGACTTTGCAGAGTTTACGAGATGACTTTAAATCCAACCAAGAAGAGATGGTTGCAGTTCTTGATCTCCTAAACCATTGCTGCAAGATTAGGGAGAACAGGCGAGCTTTACTCAGGCTAGGAGCTTTAAGCTTACTTCTTGAAACAGCTAGGAGGGCATTTTCTGTGGATGCTATGGAGCCAGCTGAAGGCATTCTCTTAATTGTCGAGAGTTTGACGCTTGAAGCAAATGAAAGTGACAGCATCAGCGCCGCACAAAGTGCTTTGACTGTCAGTAACGAGGAAACTGGAACTTGGGAACAGGCCAAGAAAATAGTGCTTATGTTCTTAGAAAGGCTAAGCCATCCTTCCGGACTTAAGAAGTCAAGCAAACAGCAAAGGAACACGGAGATGGTTGCCAGAATTTTGCCTTACTTAACATATGGTGAGCCTGCAGCGATGGAAGCACTCATAGAGCATTTTAACCCTTACCTGCAAAACTGGGCTGAATTTGATCTACTTCAGCAACGTCATGAGGAGAACCCCAAGGACGAGAGCATTACTCAGCAAGCAGCAAAGCAGAGGTTTACTGTAGAGAATTTTGTAAGAGTGTCAGAATCTCTCAAGACAAGTTCATGTGGAGAGAGGTTAAAAGACATAGTCTTGGAGAATGGTATCATAGCTGTTGCCGTCAAACACATCAAAGAAATTTTCGCTGTCACAGGACAGGCTGGGTTCAAATCTAGCGTGGAATGGCTTTCGGCTCTTAAACTTCCCTCAGTGCCTCTTATTTTGTCAATGTTAAGAGGATTGTCAATGGGGCATTTGCCTACTCAAACATGCATAGACGAGGGAGAGATTCTTCCCTTACTTCATGCCTTAGAAGGAGTCCCTGGAGAAAACGAGATCGGAGCAAGGGCTGAAAATTTGTTAGACACACTCGCCGATAAAGAAGGAAAAGGAGATGGATTTCTTGGAGAGAAAGTCCGTGCATTGCGAGATGCCACCAAAGATGAAATGAGACGTCGTGCACTAAGAAAGAGAGAGGAGCTCCTACAGGTAAATTTTAATAATGATTCTCTCCCAAAGAAACAAAATTTGTAATTTGGCCTGGTGAATATTCACCAAGTTTCTCTTTGTAACAGGGACTTGGAATGCGGCAAGAACTAACTTCTGATGGTGGTGAAAGGATTGTCGTTTCTCAACCAATTCTTGAAGGTTTTGAGGATGTAGAGGAAGAGGAAGATGGATTGGCTTGCATGGTGTGCAGAGAAGGCTACAAACTCAGACCTACTGATCTATTAGGAGTCTACTCTTATAGCAAACGGGTGAATCTCGGTGTTGGAAATTCTGGAAGCGCACGCGGTGAATGCGTTTACACTACCGTGAGCTACTTTAACATCATTCATTTCCAATGTCATCAAGAGGCGAAAAGAGCAGACACTGCTCTTAAAAACCCAAAGAAAGAATGGGAAGGAGCTATGTTACGTAACAATGAATCTCTTTGCAATTCTCTCTTCCCTGTCAAGGGTCCCTCAGTTCCCTTAGCGCAGTATCTTCGTTACGTTGACCAGTACTGGGATAATCTCAGTGCTCTTGGTCGAGCTGACGGAAGCAGACTCCGTCTATTGACATACGACATTGTCCTGGTAAGTTAAAATTTGGTTCTGAAACGATCATAAATTAATAGGCTTAGGCATTCGTTTCAATCAGTTTGGTTTTGAAGAAATGATACTGAATTGGACTGAATAAAATTTAGTTTCATTTAGGTTCGAAAGTGTCAAATTTTTGGCTTGGTTTTGATCAATAGTGTAGCTGCCTAAGAAAAGTTCATATGGATGGAAAGTGTCAAAATTCAGTTTGGTCTGAAACTCAATCCAAACTTGATTCCAAACCTCTTATCCATCGGTTTCGATTAATTTCGTTTTGGAATAAATGCCGAGCCTTATTGACTGCTATCCTTACTTGTTATTGTGTGATTTGGTAACACTTTTTGTTTCCTCTGTAGATGCTTGCTCGGTTTGCAACAGGAGCTTCTTTTAGCGTGGATTGCCGAGGTGGAGGAAGAGATAGCAATTCTCGTTTCTTGCCTTTCATGTTCCAAATGGCCCGTCATCTTCTCGACCAAGGAGGCCCCATGCAACGCACCAACATGGCTAAATCTGTTTCATCTTACATTTCATCATCATCGACATCATCACCAGCTACAGCCACAGTGCCGCCATCGGACTCACGACCTTTAACTCCTGGATCTCAGCTATCATCAACTGGAACCGAGGAAACGGTGCAGTTTATGATGGTAAACTCTCTTCTAGCAGAATCATATGAATCATGGCTTCAACACCGTCGGGTCTTTCTCCAGCGCGGGATTTACCATACTTTCATGCAACACTCTCACGGTCGCGTAGCTTCTCGCGCTGAGGAACCAACCAGTTCGGGAGGCAAAACCCAAGATGTGGAAACCTTAACAGGCGATGAACTTCTCTCTATCGTCAAACCAATGCTGGTCTACACCGGAATGATAGAACAGCTTCAACAGTTGTTCAAAGTAAAGAAACCGATCCAGGTCGAACCGAGCAAGAAAGAAGGTACATCAAGTGGAGTAGAGCTTGAGCCATGGGAGATTGTAATGAAAGAGAAGTTGCTGAACGTGAAAGAAATGGTTGGTTTCTCTAAGGAATTGATCTTGTGGCTCGACGAAATCAACTCTGCAACTGATCTACAAGAAGCTTTTGATATAGTGGGCGTTTTGGCTGATGTTTTGTCGAGAGGAGTTACACAATGCGACCAGTTTGTGAGATCAGCGATCGATGTCGGAAAGGGAAAAGGCTGAAAAGGTTTGGTTTCGGGAAACAACGAAGAGCTCTATGTGTTTTTATTTGGTTAATGTGTGTCTCTTGTTTTTTTTTTATATTGTGATTGATTGTATTTTAGAGAACTTTCGTTATTGTGAACATCGAGACCCTCGTTTTGTTTTGTTATTAATGCAAAACACACACGTATTGCTCTTTGTTTAATCTCGCAGCCATCTAATTTCAAACTCCAAGTATAGCAAGAGTAATCCAAAGAGATCTTACTTACCATCAACCAAAAATTATACGAATTAGAAACATTTTCACTCCTGTAATGACTGATAATTGCAGCAGACACGCTGACTTTTCTATTTACAGTAAGTGTTATCGAGAGGAGGAAGATGATTGGACTTTGAATTGACCCGAAAAGAGAGAATTCGCAGTTGACTGTTTTGCAACGGTAACTTTTTATTACCGTTGTTTCTTTTCATCAATTTCCTTCTCTCTTTTTTTTTACCCCAAATATTTTAAAAGGAAAGGAAATATCTACCATTTTTTTAACCCCAAATATATATATACGCAATGTATATGTATATATAGACAGCTATAATTGCTTGAGCTTGAGAATGGCACGTCATGCTTAAGCCACCGACACAACTTTCTTTATACTCGTGGGGATATTAATTGTTAATGTCCTTTTTCTACCAATATTATTTTTGCTTTTTTTCTCTATATACTACACTAATAGTTTAACATCCCGAACAATAAAATTTATTGGAGTCTTTTCTTCCCTTTTTCATTTTTTAAAATTGTCAAACTCAAACACAAACACAAACAAATTGCAATTGGCTTGATCATAATTCATAACTGTTACAATCAACACTTAAATGCATTTAAGTAACTTCTAACCAACTTCTAGTCTTTACTGTTTTTTCGTGCCATTGTGAATTCTTTTGCTCATGAATTTACTTAAGGTGCATAAACACTAAATTTACTTATACGCATGAATATATTTTATTTCCTCTGTTTCATTATATTTGTAGTTTAAATAATTTTTTTTGTTTCAAAATAATTCATAAGTGTTGTTTTTTTTTATCATAATTCATAAGTGTTGTTTTTATTTTTCAATATAAAAATTGTCACTACTTTATTTTTTTACTTTTGTATTAAATGATGTTTTATCTCTCTCTTATTGATAAAAAAATTGAAATAAAAAATGAAATATGAGGTTATGAAAGACATTTTATTTGTTTTTTTAATTAGTGTGAAAATCTTACAGTACAAATAAAATGAAACAGATGGAGTATTACATTATATTATTTGACAGTTTTGCTCTGCCAATGAAACCTCTTAAGTAAATACTTTTTCCTAAATAAATTAATATATATAATATAATTGTATTTTATACGTATATACATAAAAATTGGATGCATTAATCATAAAGCTAAACTATAAAAACGACCAAGATTTAACAAAACTATAATAACAAGCGTGAATATCTATTCCATTCCAAAAGTTATGCGAAATCTAGTCCCCATGAGTTTAATTTTTTTTGGGAAGGGACTGTGATTTTCTCCCAATAAATACGGGAAACAATGTATAAAAAGTTGGCCCCCGCAAAAGAAGATTATGTGCCTTAGCTAGAATTTCCTTTTTTTTTAATCATTAAAAAAAAGAATATCCGAATCACTCAATTATTCAATGTAATTACTCGATATTTTAGCATTTATTTCTTCTTTGTAGGACATTTATATATGATTTGTTATAACTATAATTGTTATTATTTGTTACAGATCCAAACTGAAACTAATTTTATCACAGGTACACCTTGTTCTAAAAATTTCCGCCTAATTCCGATTATTTTCCGCCTAGTCTCTATGCCCACATTATATACCATGATTAATGACTAATCTCTAAAAAAAAAATCAGTTATCCGACTCTCCGTCTAATCCAATTACTCTCTACCTAATCCAATTATTCACCGCATAATCTTGAATACTCCGATTATTTTTAGGTTATAAGTATAAAATAATTTTTTTTGTTATTCAGACATTTAGATTATGAGTTTGTGATGCTCTCAACAATAACTTATGTTCAAAATTTTAATAAAATTCAAAAAATTTGATCTTAAAAAAATGTTTTCATGTGTTTACTGCAATTTTGAAAACAAAATATATAAAAATTTAATTATAATAGATTAATATATTTGTAAAACATTAAAATAGTCCTAAAACAAATCTTCGATTAATCTCCATATAATCTTTGATTATTCGATTAGGCATTAGGTCTTCATCCACCGCTCGATTAGCACCTAACTACTAAGTAGTATTAAACTAGTTCAATACTTCATCAATTTTTGGTTTAATTAAATATATTACATACAGACACATGTGAATCTCTGACGTTTCTATAAATTGTAACTTGGGTAAATGGTAAAATACAAAAAAGCGAGAAACTCCTGCCAGTCACGGGCCTTTGTCCTTTATCTCTATTTGGTGAATTTTCTCAATTCTCATATTAACTTCTGTTTCTATTTTTTTTGTCCACAATAGAAAATCTGCTTGAAACATACTAATATTAAAAAGTATAGCTCACGTGAAGTAAAATTATTTGGGTCTGAATGCATAAATGAAAGGATTCAGGTAAGATGTATTTGTCTTCCTGATAAAGAAATCGATTTAAATCATGAATGAAAACACTGATATGCTATAATGTAAAATTTAAGTATTTTGTGGAATATTTTCAAAAAAAAAAAAAAA
>VBRH01000056.1:39709-57968 GCA_014578085.1 Cardamine resedifolia | reverse complement strand
ATATATATATAAGAGTAGAGTTTCTATAGAAGTGTGAGTGTGACTTGCCTGACAATTACAACTTGGTTCATCTGATCCATCTTACAATCAATCAATTTCGCAGTAATTGCCCTCACAATCCATAACTCGACCTCCTCTTCGGTTACCTGAAAACACAGAGAAAAATAAGTAACTAAAAGAGTCACACGATTTCATGTGTTGTGCTACCAGATGAGAGTATTAACCTGTAAAGTGTCTCTAATTGAGGCGTAGGGTATTTTGCCAGATTCATCTGAGGCTAAGTCCACTAGTGACAACAATCTCATCTTAGTTACACAATCTTCATCGATAAGTCCTACAAACACCAGAGGATTAATCAGGCCATCATGTTAAAGCAAAAACAGTAAATGATTTAACGTTATTATACCATAGCTTTGCAGAAAATCCGAATTTGCATTTTGGAATTCCGTGTAGGCATCTAGTCTCTGAGTGAGAAAGATCTTCAGCAGCTGATAAACCGGTGCATATTTAGCATCTTTTTCCAATTGTGCTACGGCTAGCAAGTCCAACAAATCACACTGCAGTTTACCAAAAGATAATTGATGAAATTCCAATAAAATATACAAGAGTAGTGTCAGAACAAGAAAGACATCCGAATCACATCATGCTTTGATGAATTATGATACCTGGAAGATACTGGAAGCTTTGACAAATTCGATAACAGCACGCACGGCCTCCTCCTTAGCTTCATCCAGGACCTGAGCATCCTCATTGGAGAAAGTTGCTAGGTACTTGGTCAAGAAATTAAGGGATTCTTTCACCAAGCTGAAGTATTGATAGAAAAAAACATGAGGCCATTGTTATATACCTAAACCGAAATAAAAGAAAAGCAGAGAGAGAATGAATGTTGCAGAACCTTTTGTTTTCTCGAACCACATTAGCAATGGCAAGAAAGAGTTCCCTCTGATCTTTAATGTCAATATTCCACTCTTTCAAGAAGTTATCAATCTTCTTAAAAGAAGAAACTATGTACTCAGTAACCTTCCCGTCAACAGCCAGTGTTAGAGCTTTCATGTATACTTGAAAACGAGCATATGGGTGGTCCAGAAGGTTATAGAGATTGAAGAGGCTAAACAAAGACAGCAAAAGAGAATGAGAAGTATGTGATACATAAACAAAGGATTAAAATATAAACCGTAAAGATCCATACATCTTCAAACGAAGTGAAGCTTTATCATTCGGTTGTTGAGCAATCTTAGAAGATATAGCTTTCACCATATCAAGGACATCCTCAGGGTTATTCACATTCTTGACAAGGCTACAAATGATGGTGTAGGTACACTCAAGATCTGAATCAAGAGAGGCAAACAACATAAAACTACTGATAAATGAATACTCTAGAGAGTCAAGGAACTTGCAAAAAAATGGTTTACCTTTCTCAGATATCTTAGAAGATACCAATTCAGCTGAGGTTACCATTAACGTAGCTAATTCCAGCCACTTGTTTGCTACAATTGACTCCTCAGCCTCTCTACATAGCCTGGTGATTTCTGGTTCTGCAGCCTAAGCAAAGAACACAAATTCCAATATTTTCAAACGATAACTAGTATAAGGAATCCTCCAATAGCTTAATTAGACTAATCTTAGATTGTTAAATTAAGCATATGCATCAGAATCCTGAGAGTTTACAAATTATTCTAGTCCAAAAACATCTAATAGGAGAATCAAAGTGTGTCTACCAAACCATTCCATCACCAATGAGATTCTTCTAACGAAACAACAGATACTAACTAGATCAAATTTCGCATCTCCCAAAAGATAAACATTCCAAATTTACACAAATAAAAGGTGTAGTAGTACCTCGGGACCAGCATCGGCCCAGGCGAGCTGAGAAGTGAATCGAACAACAGCGAGAAACGGATCTTCTTCGGAGGTAGGAACAATCGTCGTCATAGCTTAGCTCTCTTCTCGCCGGTGCTGAAGAACAAAAGCCGAAAAATTAGAACTTGTTTTGTTTCAGCAGCCGAGCACAGAGAGACGAGAGAGACGAGAGAAGAAAATGAAAACCCTAAATCTATCTTTTTATCTTTTCTGGTTAAGTTAAACCGAAACCAGATCTGATTCATAAAATGAACGGTTAAATCATCGGACGGCTAATAAATCATAAGAAAATCCAACGGTCAAGATTGAGCTCTAGTTCATAACCCTTATAAAATTCAATCTCTTTTCCTCAGTTAACATTCGGGATAAGGGTTTCAACGACGCCGTGTTCCGCCGGATCGCCACCGTTGAAGTCAAGATGGTACGCACTCTCTCTCTATCCCTCTATCATATCCGTATGTCTTTCTATTTGCCTTTTCTTTGCCTGATTGATTTCACGATCTCTGATGTTAGCCGTCGCACAAGTCGTTCATGATCAAGAAGAAGCTAGCGAAGAAGATGAGGCAGAACAGGCCAATCCCTAATTGGATCCGTCTCCGTACCGATAACAGGATCAGGTTCTTTAGTCTTTATAGATTTTATAGGGTCTTTTTTTTATTCTTGAAAAAGTTGCAGTCTTTGATTCCTTTGTTTTTCATACAGGTACAACGCTAAGCGTAGGCACTGGCGCCGTACCAAGCTAGGGTTTTAGAGCATCCTAGTTCGCTGCAACGACGACTCAGTTTGTCCGAGTTTCTTAATGGCTGCCTTGATTATCCTTTAATTTCGGAATTATTGTGGTTTTAGACCTAAAGTTGTAGTTTTTTTCTTAATGGTTTTGCAATGTCAAATCTTGATAATGCATGAGTATGAGTTGTGAAAGTAAAATACTAGATTGTGAGAAGCTTCTTAGTTTCAAAATGGCTGATTCGGAATAAACAACTTGTGGGCATTGTTTGTTTCATTTGATATTGTATCGTTAGGTTTAAATCAAGACGTGTTTATTTGCCTGGAACTCTGAGAAAACATTGTCTGAAAATTACTTATAACAAACAAACAACACGAAGAAGAGATCCAAATTTAAACAATGCCTTCCACAACAATGAATCAAAGTTCATGGAGGAATAAAGCCACACATATGATAATTTACACAAATCCGAATCAACGGAAACTCCAAAGTAACATCATTTGTTTCCAGATCCAGTAGAACTTGCTCCTCCAAAGAGATAATCAAGAGAAGATCCTCCACCAGGAGCAGCATGAACCTTAGTAGATGGTCTGTCCTGTTCTCATCATCATTGTTTTTTTGGTTTTATCAGCTTTCAAATCTAAAAAAGTCAATTCTTTCATCTCAAAAATATTTTTTTAAAAAAACTTAAAAGTTACCGTGAGGAAGTTTCCACAGTTTTGGCCTTCTGATCTGAAGTAGTTATTAGGACTTCCTCTAACACCTGCAGGAGTCTTCTTATTATCAGTGACGGTGGTCGTGGTGGTGGTAATTGGTCTCCCTCCGGTTCCATCGGTGGTAGTTGTGGTGGTTGTAGTCGTAGTAGTCCCCATTGTGGCGGCTGCTGCAGCAGAAGGCTCTCCGGAACCAAAGAGATAACCGAGAGAACTTTCATTAACACCATTGTTCACTCCTCTAGCTTTACCCATTTTTCTGGCGAGAAAGATCTGAATTTTTAAAATTTTGTTTTTGAAGTTAGTTTCTATCAGATCGGATTATTTAATATGAGCAAAAAGATCCCAAAATGGATGATCGTTGTGTCATTAAAGTCTAACGACACGTAAATATAGAGATCGAAAGGATTGATTTTTACCTCTTTCTATCTCTAGTATCTTCTCCTTCTTCTTCTTCTTCTTCTTCGATTGGCCGCAAATCAAGGAAGAGAGATACAGATGGAAATGGATATGCTCCGAGAGAAATGAAAGATCAAAAGTATTCCAAAATGGGCTTTTATGGGCCTTAAGCTTTTATCTAGTGGAGCCTCATGAAATGTTTTTGTTTGTTAGGTTTCGGTTCGAAAGTTTGATCTATGGAGTATGGTCTCAAACCTCAATTAGTACTACTAGAGTAACTAGTAAGTGGTGTTGGATCTGAATTCCATTTTTTTTTTGTTTTTTTTTGTTAAATATGAATTCCATTTTGTTAGCACATAAATATATGTTAGTTTTCTAGTTTCATAGATATAAACCAAATTTTCATAGATTTTTGGAATAGTTAAAACACTAGAAAAGGGTATAAATTAATATAATCAGTTGTATAATGAGACGCATTTTCTTAATCAGTTGTATAAAAGGAAAATCGATAAACATGCATGAAGAAACAATTTCTTAAAGGAAAAAAAAAAGTAGGGAGAATAATGAGACGCATTTTCTTTTGAAAATGTCTGACACGAAAGAAGAAACTAACTACATTGTGTGAACCCATGACTTTGAGGATCATCATCATCATCAGAATATGTACGACCATCATCATCAGCATCATGATCATCAGCATCTTACGGACAAGATTTTCTAGTTGACTTCTTTGAAGATTTTTAAGTGATGTTGAAAGATGGCAATGACGATATATAATATAATATAATAAAATCTCAATCTCCCTTTGAATCTCTCTTTTACTTTTTTTGTTTTCTTTCATTTTGCGCCCATTCTCCCTTTTTAAAGTACAAAAATGATTCTCGATCGACTTTAAAAATATGATTCATATATCTTCTAGATCCTTAGTCATAGTTTTCTTTTGTTCTAAAGTATGTTTAATCCAGCGGATGAAACAAAATATTATTTTCCTATTTTATTAGAAAAATTCAAATAACATCAAAATAAGTTTTTTGTCAAAAATATAAAACTTTTTTATTTTAGACAAAAATAACATTTTTATAAAAAGTAATAATTTAATTTATTGGTTTGGATTAAGTATTTTAGGATTTAGGATATAATTTTTAGGGATAGGAAGTAAGATTTAGGTTTAGGACTTAGGGTTTAGGGTCTAAACCTTAAACCCTAAATCCTAAAGAAGTGAGGATAGAAGATTTGTAATATCATAAATATAAAAAAAAATTACAGAAAAAAAAATTGTTTCGGTCACTACACATTGCACATCATGTTTACTGGCAGAGATAATTAAAGATAATTAAAAAAAAAAAAAGTTGCATCATTATGGTTACATTTTTCCCCATGTGTTAACAAAATGTATTTTCGGCAAATAAATTATTAAAATGTTGAGAAAAGGAGATTCTAACAAATTCCAAGGTACATGAACTTGTGAGCTTTAATTACCTTATGGGTTTAAGATAAAGGAAACAAAAGAAAGTGAAAGCCCATATGATTGGCACAACTCAAGGAACAATTTAAGCTAGTATAATCAACAAATTAATTAACTTGATTTTATGTAGAACACATTTTATAAATATCTAGTTGATTTTATAAATATCTGGTTTCGAAGGAGATAACAAGAAAATTTCAGAGTTACTTTCGAACACCAAACTAAAATTTTGGAGCATTTAACTGGTTGAGAGAAACAAAGTGGTAGAGAGACAAGTTTAAAAATTGTACGTTCAGATGGATTCAAAGGGACTACAATAAACCAGCTTATGTTTTAGCTAAACAAAGGATTCCAAATGATGTTTCATTTTATTCTTATTATTTAATTCCTTATGTAATCACTGATGTTTTACACAATGACTTTGTATCTGTTATTTAATTTAATAATTAAGATGATAAATATATATATATATATATATCTAGTTGATTTATGACTTATTGTACTGACTACATCGTCTCTAGCGAATTTGATTAGATAAAACCTACGAAACAATAAGGATAGAGTCAGTATTATAACTTTTTATTTTTCCCCACTTTCAATTAAACATTTAGAACCGATCCGAAAAGTGGATCATTAATTGGTATCCTAAAATATTAGAGGAGCATGTATCTTGCGAATCAAGTAATGTGGACCGGTAGAGTCCATTAATGAAGTGAAGGCCGTGAAGTTTATGAAGCCCAAACCAAATAATATTCTAGAAATTATATTGTAATAAGGATTAAGTTATTTAGATATATATCATAAGATTTAGATAAGTTATATCCCTAGTTGAGGTATGTCTAACTCTTGTGTTATATATAGAGTTGTATGTCTTCCATTAATGATAAACACAAACATAAATCTTTCTCTATTCTTAACATAAAGATATGTTATATATAGAAAACTTCATAAACTACAGTATATGGAGATACATATAAATACAGATATATGCATATATGTACAAATGTGTGATTTAATTGCATATATTAGTTAGTTTAGATCACTATAATAATTCACTTGTACATTCCAATGAAGCAATCATCTTAACTAGGATTCGGGTAGGAAGTAGCGGACGCCATATAGGGAGTATTAATCAATCTTAATATTGTGGTAGTGGCTCATTTTCTTAATCAAAATTGTATTGTATTATAGTAAATGGTTAAAAATGTATATATATAACGAAATGACCATCTGCATATGAATATATATATATATATATAATACTAAAGAATTATCGTAATTATAAAAATTTAATCTTTAAAATTACTGGTCTGGTAATTGTATTCCGAATAGATTATATTGAAATTCTAGAATGAAATTTGGTTTGAAATTGTGCAACATAATCATCATTTCGAAGAAGCATATTAAGAATCACACATCAAAACAATAGTAAAACCTGTGAACCAATCTTTTCATTACCATTAGTTTTTGAATTACTATGAAATTAACATTTATGTATTAATGTTAATTATGACAAACGTCAAAATTAATACCGATGAGCGATGAGCGATGACCTTAAAAGATAGGGATTGTTAATGAAACTTATTTATTTTAGGTCTTCCCTAATCTTAGATCCGTCTCATGTGACATTAAATTGTAATAGGTATATATAGTTGTAACTTGTAAACTTGTAATCATGATGAAGAAGGGACTCTTGACTTATCTGAAGATATGAAAGTGAAGCAATGACTTAGGATCTCCATTTTTTGGAGTTCCATTAAACTTTTTAATATATATGTATAATATTAGTATATATCTCTCTATATATTTTCTATAATAATAAAAATTAAACATATATCATTAAAATAAAATAAAAATAAACAAACAATAATTATTTAGAAAAAAAATTTTAACAAAATAATTATAATTAATTTGTTTTTTTATTGATACTTAACAAAAAAATTCAGGAATTTCAACAAGAAAAACAAAATTTTATATATTTAAAATTATTTTTATTTTTATTACATTTGTTAGGACTCTCATTTTTTTATTTTTTTAGCATCCCTGATTTTTCAGATCCAGCCTACTTAACTCTTTGTTTAACTATCTAAATCTTTCGTGATGTATAGATTTGAAAACATATTTCCTTGTCTTTATAGGACAAATAATGATTATAAACTTAGTCTTAATTGTAGTTTGTTTAAAATATTGTTTGACCAACAAAAATATAAAAAATTATAGTAGTTTAATAATGAGTTTTCTAAAAGCACAGAAAGTAACACTATTTCATAAGCTGATGACTATAAAAGCCAGATGAATACAAATTAAGTCAAATATGTAGGCATAAACATAGCCAGAGAAATCCACTAATATATTCAAGTTGAATTGTAATTCTTTAGGTTTCTTATAAATATTTTTCTCAAACTTCTTAGAAATTATTGATAATTTATCCATGCAAAATTTACCGCAACCAACACGACATAAATACAATTAGTAGATCTAGTAATTTTTTATATACAATATGACTTAAAAAACTCTTTTATCTATTTGTTACTCAAACTAATTTAACAATAACTCATTATATACTATAATGATGAGTATTTATGCGTGTCAGAACATCATTATTTTAAATGTTCATGTAATATATATGTAATGTTGGCAGTCCAAAATCAAAGGAGAGAAACCCCACATAAATTAATGGTGAAATTAAACAACTGTTGGATGGGTGGCTGATAAGTGGGATCATGTGCCAATAATTGAACTAGATAAATTGAACATTGAAACTTAACGTAAAAGAATACACACTGATCTTTTCAATCGATTTTAAGTAAACTGTTATTATTATTGAAAATGCATTTTGCTTAGTTGGTTCCCTATCAACCCTAACACTCAAGTCACTTACCCAATTGCTTCATGTGATTTTGTTCCCTTTTCTATCTTTTTTTGTTCCCTTTGTCTTCTCTTTTTCACTTGTTATTCTTTTCCATTTATTCTCTTAATTTTGTGCTTTTTTTTCTTTGGTAACGAACTTATTGATTAATTTCATCTTAACGGGTGAAGTATGTTCCCAAAACATTGCATGAATTTTATCATTTATAGTAGTAAGCTTAACCAATATATATAGGAGTAGACTGAGTAGTACTACAATCTGTTGTGTTAATCACAAATTATTATTATTATTATTATTTTTGTTAAAAGATATACAAATTCTTATTAATGCATAAAATTTAACAATCTTAAGAATAATAAAGATCAATTGTACATACAGAAATCGCATCAACTGGAATATTACCAAAAAAAAAAACATAAATTAATAAATATATATATATATATATATAAATATAAGTAACGCGCTTGATGTTGATTATGGTAACAGTATTTGAAAATTGAAAATTGAAACCAAACCTAATACCCATGTGTAAATAGTATATTCCTCGGTACTTCCAAGGTCAAATCAACTAGTTTTGTTTTTATTTTAACAAAAAAAAATTTTAAATAGAAAATAAATTTAAGAGATAAGAAGTCACTAACCCCACCTGGTTCACAGCACATTGTGGAACAAAGCACGTGATATGCCCACAAGCTTTTTGTGATTAGTACATCTAAGGACATAAACCCTCAAATCAACCAAGACAAAAAAAAAACTAAAAGACGAAGACTTTATTATTTATAGTTCTCTACCTTATTTTATATGCCAGATTCCTTAATTTTAAAATTATTCATATGTAAAAAAGTTATTACATCATCTCAAAACAATTAATTTAATACGGTAAGCAACCGACTATTGTTTATTTTTTAATAACAAGAAAGTTTGATATAATAGTTTCTTCGGTTTTAGAACCGAATTTTGGATATACCTGTGGCTTGTCCACAAAACTAAAAGCATCATTCACTACAATATATACACCTTACTATTCGAATTGAGAGCTAGAGCACTGAGATATTACATTTTCAACTGGTTAAAGTTAGGAATTAGTAATAATGTTTGGTTGTAAATTAATGTTACATCGATTTGACGCATACTCTTAACAACAATAGGAAAGAGACATATATACGAGTAAAAGTTCTTTTTTTTTTTTTTTTTTTTTGGTAAACATACTTGTTATTCTTCACAATAATTTATTGTTAGTCATATAAATTATAGAAAAATAGTGGTCCTTCCATGATTTTAATTGGTGCTTAATCGAAAGAATCAAACAAATGAAGATGGATAATTTTTATATGAGATCGGGTACCGTACGTTTATAAATTCAAGCATCTAACAAAGTAGAAAATGGTAGTCTATGTAAGCTGTATCGATCTAGAAAATATCCTATTATTCATCTGCACCTAGTGGACGTAGATCCCTAACTACACACACATATATAACAAGCCATGTTTAGTATTGGTAGCGGCAGTTGGTTTATCCAGAAATTTGAATCCATAATTTGTTTTAATTTGCATACTCCCTCTTTTGTTTCATATTAATTATCGTTTTAAAATTTAAAATTTATTTTATTATAAAATAGACAAATTCACTATTTTATTAATTTGTATGTCAAAACCTTTAAAAACACTTTTAATGAAATATAGGGAATATACATTATTATGCATCAGTCTCTCAGTAACTATTGAAATATATGCATTAACAACCATATAAATTATGAATACATATAAATTAAAACCAGCCATATAAATTAATTATTTTCAATAGCTAAATAATATCGTTGTTCGTCGGAAAGAATAAAATAATATCCCAGTTCGAACATTTCATAGTAAGACCCAGTACCCACCAATTTCGGACCATGCAAGCTTTCTTCCAGTTCACCAATCCACTTTCTCTCCTAATAATTTATTTTGATTTTGTGCTACCACTACAAATACAATACGATAAATATATAAATATATATATATATATATATATATCATTTTCTCTTATCCTTTTAGATAATATGTATACTTTTGAAATAGAAAATGCTGTGTGTTCCTGACAAACACCACATGCACATGTAAAAGGGGCACCAAGACTTATAAAGACCCACCCACATTATTTTGTCCACATGGATGTGTAAGGAAAACTTAGCTAATTATCACTCATTAATACAATTTCATTTTTTTCTATTTTCTTTCATAATGTTATTATGATTAAGAGATAAAACCAGAATAATATTTGGAGATGACAATTAAAATCACAAATATGATCAGATATCTATCAATTTTTCTTCATGTTATAACCACTATATATTTTTATTATACATTTTAGTTATATAACTGAATAGTGAATATAATTATATAGGGCTATTTAAAACAAAAACAAAAATTTCTCAAATGACTGCTGATGTAGCTCTCTAAAAAGAAAGGTGACATTCATTTACACCAACACATTTCAATAAATCAATAAATAAATATACATGAACCTAGCATTTCTGATGATAAAGATCCCAAATATAACCATTTTTCCCGATTTTCAAAAAAAGTAAAATTTAAAAATTAAGTTGCCTTGTGCTGTCATGTGCATAATTATCATCTTATGAGCGGAACCAGATTCCTCATTATTTGCAAAGCAGATTTTTGCAGAGCTCTGACATAATTAAAGAATATTATATTAGCAGATATATACTAGATACATAAATAAAATCTGTTACATGTATAATCTTTGACATGTTAACAAATGTACGTACATACATTACATTATATAAGCTTCAAAGCCTCCTTTGACAGTTGTAGCTTTGCCTTTAAAGATAGAAACCTCTTTCTAAAATAACGAAAAACAAAACTTTTTTTTTTCCACTTCTCTTCTTTCTTCTTCAAGGTAGCCTCCAAGCAAAACACAGAGTAACCTAATCTGTTGTCTGCTCATAACTTCACAAGAAGCTATTTCTTGTCCTTAATGTTGGCTTCTTCTTGTCCATTTCTTCTTTTCTTCTTCCTCTGAAACACATGAAAAAAATCTTAAAACTCAGAACAGAGTAAAAAGACGAAGAAACTGGTAATTGCAGAAACAGAGTATATGCAGAGAACCTTGAGTTTGTGAAAGCCTTTTTAGGTATCTTTATTGAGAAAAGAGTTAAGAAAGATAAGAAGATATGTCTGCAAAACTTCTGTATAACTTGTCAGATGAGAACCCGAATCTGAATAAACAGTTTGGATGCATGAATGGGATCCTTCAAGTGCTTTACCGGCAACATTATCCGGCAAGACAAGTCGCCGTCTCCGGCGATGTAGACAACTCTTTGCCTCCAGGTAACTAAAACTCTCTCTTACTTAATCTCTGTTCAGTGTTTAGGACCATAACGAAACAGAGTAGTTTCACTAAAAAGAACCAAAACTAGTGATTATAAGACTCATAGCTAAAGAACAAGGGGATCTTTTTGCAGGAGAAAGAAGAGATATCGTCGGTGAAATTAACATGGAAAGTGATAAAGAAACGGTAAGAGTCTAAACCCAGTTTTTTATACTCATCTCTAAGGAATGAGAATTAGAAGAAAAAAAACAGAGACTTTTATCGGAATTGCAGGAGAGGAGTAGTGCCAAGAAGAAGAAGTCTGCAGCAAAGGAGAAGCATAGAAGTTTTGTTTCTTCTGAATCCTCTTCAAGACCTTCGTTTTCGTCTTCTCCACGCTCCTCGAGCTTCTCATCTGCAGAAGTCAGTACCACAGCTTCTCAATTTGACCCGCCTGGTGAAAACCTGAACAGAGAACAGCCCAATGGTGGCCTGGTGATGCCGTATGATCTAAAGGAGCTTGTGAAAGGCTCTATTAATAGAGAAATAAGAACCAGAGGTGAAGAAGCAGTCTTCACTCAGCAGCAGCAGCAGCCCAATTCAGCTCGAACAAGCATGTTGCGTTCGCCCTGTCGGAGTTCTAATGAGTGGAATGACGGAAGAGGAATGGCTGTGAAGTTTAAGGAAAGTCATCGGCTTTCTTATGATGAGAGGGAGATGAGAAACAATGGATACAAGACAGGCTCCAAGTTGAAAGAGACACCGAGGTTGTCGTTGGATAGTAGATCGAATTCATTTAGGAGTCCGAGATCAAGTTGTCCAGAGGAACCCGCTACAATGAGTCACAGGAGATCGAGTTCAAGTGTTGTTGCCAAATTGATGGGTCTTGAAGTCATTGCAGACAGTTCTGATACTGAACAGAGAAGTGAGAATCGGTTTTGTGACTCTCCGAGGCCAATGTCCCGAGTGGAACCAAAAGCTCTACAGAGATCTAGAAGTGTTGATTCGATCAAGAAGATACCTGCTTCTAAGTTTCCAATGGAACCAGCTCCATGGAAGCAACTGAGAGCAGGCGACACTGCAATGACGGTTTATGGCGAAATTCAGAAGCGGCTTACGCAGTTGGAGTTCAAAAAGTCAGGAAAAGATCTCAGAGCTCTTAAGCAAATACTTGAGGCTATGGAGAAGACGCAGCAGTTGATGGATACAAGCAGAGATGACAGTACTCTGAGTACAACCACTCGTATGCAGAGAACTCACCAGCCAGTTCCAGCTGCAACAAGTCCATCCATGAACTTCAAATCCTCATCGATCGTTGTGATGAAATCGGCAGTTCCAGTTTCCACCTCTTCACTGCCACAGAATGTCGCGTTACCAAATCTCAAGGTTGGAAACTCTAGACAACCCCGGAAAGTCACCTCCGGGAAGCAGAATGCAATGGATTTAACTCCAAGGCCAGGCCTTTACAAGGGCCAACTCGATTCCACGAAGAGCAATAGCCCAAAAACATTACGAACGAGGCAAGCTTTGGCTGCCGATTCTTGTTCCATGACCAAGTTAGGTAGGAGCCAACAGAACAGTGTCAGCCCAAGAACGCAGCCAAAAAAGCTCGGGTTCGAGAGGCAGTCTCGACCCACAACTCCAAAATCAGAGTCAGGCAAAAGGCAACTCGGAAAGCAACAAACAGAGTTAGCCTCCCCGAGAAGAAAACAGGGGATAAAACCTCGCAGTAGCCTTCAGCAACCTGATGACCGATTAAGCGATGTTAGCAGTGACTTGAGAAGTCTACGATCTGACAGCAACATAAGCTTGGGATCGAATGTTAACATCGAGGTTACTAGCAGACATAGGTTGGAGAGGAACTGTGACTTCCCGGAGCAAAACACCCCAAAACAGAGGGTATTAAACCTATTTCTTTCTCTCTCTCACGAATCTTCATTTCTCAATTTGATACCATTAGTAGTTATTTAAATTAGTTAATCTCCTCTGTTTACCAACGCAGAGTCCGGACTTTGGAATCAAACAAGACAGACCATCCCTAAAACCTTTGAAAGTTACCGTTGAACAACCGAGCCCTGTGTCAGTTCTTGATGTAGCTTTCGACGAAGAGGATTCACCGTCCCCTGTGAGGAAGATATCCCTTAGTTTTAAAGGTGAGGCACTTACCAAAGAACTACAAGTTCATCGATGCTAATTAGCCACAAGGTTTTGGTTTGCGTAAAGTTCTCACCTTTTTTTGTTTCTTGCCACAGAGGACGATGCTTTACGTTCTGAAGAATCTGAGTGGATAAACAAGCCTACCGGCTTCTGCAGATCCATACTATTTCCTGAGAGTAACCGGGGCCCGATGCAGTCTGGTCCTGATTTTCTCGAATGCTTCCCTGACGAAGGTGCAGACTTCAAAAGCAACGACCACAATTACATCTCGGAGATATTGTTGGCATCTGGGCTTCTAAGAGACCTTGAATACAGCATGGTAAGCATTCAGCTGCACCAAACACGGCTCCCCATCAATCCTGGACTGTTCTTCATTCTAGAACAGAACAAGGCCAACAATGTAACTCTACCGGACAACAAACACAGAGGCCGAGGATTCAGACAACAGCAAACAAACCCAACAGAGAAAATCAGGAGAAAACTCGTTTTCGACACTGTTAACGAGATTCTAGCTCAGAGGTTCGCTGCAGAAGGCTGTACCAAACCACGTTTAACCGCAAAGCGGCTCAAACCAATGGAGAAACTATCAAAAGAGGAGCAACTTCTGCAGACTCTGTGTTCAGAGGTTGATAGATTACAACAAAACAAGTCAAAGTGTATCTTGGAGGATGACGAGGAAGACATCATATGGGAGGACCTGCAAAGTCAAGGCATGAACTTGAAGGAGTTTGAAGCAGAGACTCCAGGGATAGTGTTAGATATTGAGAGAATGATTTTCAGAGACTTGATTAATGAAGTTTGCTTCTGCTAATTTTTATGCTTATCACTTAGAATAATTGTAAATGAAGGAATCTCACAGAGGAAGAGAACATTTGGTCTCTGGGTTTTGAGCCCTTTGGCGTGTTCTGTTCTCTTCCTACTTGTTTGTTGTAACCAGCATATATATATATTTACAGGTCTAACTAGTAAATAACGGTATAATCTTTACCTAAAAGTGCTAAGAGCATATTTCACCAGCAAATCAAGTTTAAGGCCAAACAACCTTCTCTTCTCCATCATTTTAAATTAGTAAAAAATCTCTTACACTAAAATGTAACGTATTCCAATTGCAAACGATCACTAAACTCAGGATGCAAAGCTATTTTGTCTACAAATTCTATAATGACATAATACCTATTTTACATCTGAGTCGACAATTTGCAAGTCAATTTCTTCGATTTCTGATTTCTTCTCCCTCTTGTCTACACCTTCTTGAAACCAACCCTGTTCCCGGAAGCTCGGATTTATTGCCAAACATGTAGGTCTCTTCATAGTCCCTATCATGAAACGTACCAGACTTCGTTGTGTTTTTACACCATCTATCTTCTCTCCATCCTCGGAGTCAGCTAACCTGTTCTTGTTGTTGATTTTATCCAATGGAGCAAATGCTTCAAGAACTGGGATGTGATGGTTGTTGCTCATATGTGTATCAGGAACATGGTTGATGCTAATAACTTCATTTGAAAGCTCCAAAGGGGGGAACACAGGTGACACGTCCTTCTCCGCAAATCGAAGAGGCGCTGTTAGAAACGGGTTACCTTCCACTTCTACTTCTGTTGATTCTCGAGCATCCTTTGGAGATTTTAGTACTTCTAACCTACCACCATCAAAAGAATGTTGCATACTCGGTAAACATGACCCATTTTCTTTACTCGGAATTTCTCCTTCGATTGTGCCTACATTAGTTTCCTCTGATCGATCACACAATTTGGTTTCGGGAAATGCAGGAAGCCAAACAGGGATGTGTTCATCTGGAGGTTCTGCTCCAACCTCAGAGAAACTAGGAGCAGGTATTTTCTCTTTGTTAAATGGGAAACGGGGAAGAGAATAAACAAACGGCGTCTCCTCCGCTTCTCCAGCATAACGAACAATATCCTTGACTACACCGGAATCAGCAAGACAACGGTCGGTATCTGAAACACTAGCAAAACCGAAACCAGATCCCAAATCCTCTAACGCTTGAACAATGTCTAGAGAATTACCATCTACTCTACCAGCTATATTAGCATACAAATGAGCAGTCTTCCCAATGCTCTGGATATACTGAACGGCTACATCGGTTAATGTTTCAAGAGCAGATTCTTGAAAAGAAGTAAACCTAACGCCCTCTCGTGACTGTGATTCCTGATACGCGTTAACCTCTACACTCTCGCAAATCTGAGCCACTGCCATTCTCGCTACTGCGTAGGCGAAATCATTGCCTCGAAAAAGCTTTCTCTTGCCTTGTAACTCTATTCTCTGACTTCCACTTTCCCCAGCTCCATTGCTCATATTCAACCTCTCTTACAACTTCACCCAACATAACATGTACAACCATTTCTTGAATAGAAAACCAACACAAAACGCATCCCTCTAAGACACACACAACAAAAAATCAATTATTTTCTCTCGAAATTCTTCTCTTCAGTACCTAAAAAACGAATAAGAGAGGATTAAACATCAAAACCAATTTCCCACCAAGAAAACTGAAAATTGAATTGAATGATAGATCAATTTTTCTGCTTATGTGACTAAGAATACTCTAGAAACCCTAGAAACTAATTCAGCGCCGTAGAATGCAAAAAAAAAACTCGAGAAAGTAAACGAATCCAAATAAGAAAAGTAAAGTGCTTACCGGAGAAAAAGCTTTCTCCATTGTAAATTCTCCCCCACAAGGAACAAATTTAACCGAAGAAGAAGAAGAGACTAATTTCGGCAAATACCGACGGCGAACCCAATGCGGCAAAACCCTAGCGAAGACGTGAAATTGAGGAAATTGACTACCAAAAAAAGAAATCAAAGTTAGCGAATTTAGGGATTCGAATGCGAATTATAAACCCAGCTTCAAGTTTAAACCCTCTCGATCCAGCGAGAGAGATAGAGAAAGAGTGGGAGATTGCAAGTTTTGAGATTTTCGTTAACTTATAAAGTGATTTAAATAAACAAGAAAATTAAAAAGTGATTTAAGGAAATTAAATCTTTATTATGCTAATTTACAAATCGAATTATTTTTATACTATAGTAAAGGTTACAGCGGTGATGTAATAATTAGAAAAGGTACCATTATTGCGGGAAACAATAATATATATTCATTCCTGTAACGAAAACTAATTGAGATCTGGAAAATCTGTAAAAAATTATTATTAGTTTTTCCTGTTGGACCAGATTAGCGTCTTAGGATTCCATGGGCTTTCTAGCTATTAAACAAAATTTCAAAAATATGGGCCTTTGAGGTTACTCCAATATCAAACGACGTCGTAAAACAAAGCCAAGAGGGGAAGAATGCCAAGTTGTGAGGACTCTATATCTTTCACAGTATAAGACCACTCCAAATTCAAAATGTCCAATGATAGTGAAGAATGTATATCTAACTTTAACTGATATTTGCTTGATAAAAAAAAAAAAAAAAAAAAAAAAACGTAAACCGATATTTGACACACAAAAAGTTCATATTTGACATCAATCATCATAAAAATGATTGTATAAAGTACTATCCAATTATCCCTCACTTGATTAGTTATAGTTGTTTTACTGAAATATATTTAAACTGAATTGGAACCAAATCTCTTACTTGATCGTTTGATATTGTGTTGATACTCTTAACTGAATTAAAGATCTCGTCAATTTCTTTTCCGTATTTTCATTTGCTTTCAAATACTATACAGTATTATTGGGAATTAAAAAGAAAGTAAAACCAGATACATATTAAATTCCGATTTCAAAATTTCAAATTATTTTAGGGTTTTTGTTTTTCAGTTCGGCTAACCAAAATAAGATATATATAGCAAACTTTCAAAAATGCTTTTATATTTATATATGTAGTATATGATAGCTAGAATCGACAAGGAAGCTTTTTGCAGAAAGTGTGATGATAAACGACAGTCACAGAGCATTGGATCGGTAGCCTTTTACTCAAATCAATCAAAGATCGTACACAACATTATTTAGAAGCTTTTGTCTCTAGCTACTTACCCCTTCATTAACTAATTCCTCGCCACCCATTTGTTAGCTATAAATATAAAATGTATCTACAATATTTGAGCCTAAATTTCTCATTGGTGAACATGCATTTACATTTTTTATGGAGATGGCGTCTTAATTTGCTCTTATTACATCATCACCTTCCCCCATTTACTATCCTAATAAGATAATTAAAATGGACACTTGTATATTCACAACATTCACGATTAATTTGTTTTCTATCTGATAATTAATGTGTCTAACATATATCTTATTCACATGATCACATTAGCTATATTTTTGATGTTTTCATTGGATCATCATCTAATTTAGCTAGCGACAATCACCACTTGAGTTATCTAGGGTTGCAATGTACCGTGCATCAGATAGAAACTTAAAATCATTGTTTAGCTTGTTATTTCAAAATTCGTACATAGTTTAAAGATACTTATACAAAGAGCCCTAACTGAGTCTACATTTCATGTGTGTGTATGTGTGTATATATAGATCCTACGAGCAAGGTCCAAACACATGCCAAAATACAAAGTCATTATAATAATAAATATAACCTCTATAAATTAATACTCAATAAATTAATAACCTCTCTAAATTAATAAATTATTTTTGTTCTGAGTTGGGTTGTAAAAATTAACATAATTCGATAAAATAATAAGATAATAATTTTTTTGAAACCCCAATGTAAATATATGATCTCATTAATAACATAAATTAATAATCATATAAAACTATAAAATATAACTAAGATAATTTAGTGAAAT